>JXWZ01013043.1:0-40733 GCA_000956215.1 Anopheles farauti No. 4
AAATAAAAACACACTTGAAAGAAACATTGCAGTTTCTTTCTTTCACGCATTCCACGGGCAAACGGGTGCCACCATAGATAAATAAGTTAAGATTGCTTGTTAGAATTCTACGCAACTGTCTGAAACAGCTGTCAATGGTTCCTTTTATACATTAAAACAAGCGAAACATAAACGAACTCATATTATTCTATACACACACACACACACACACACACACACACACACACACACACACACACACACACACACACACACACACACACACACACACACACACACACGCACACACACAGACATACAGTCGCACAGTCACACTTATAAGGGGGCAAAGGTGGAACAAAATCTAAAACCCACACCATAACCGGCGTTCGGTTTCGGCGTCGAACAAAATAGAAACTATACAGACGACGCCCGCGCGGTACTAACCGTTCTGGCGTTTGGTGGTGGTGTGGTATGTTCAAAGGTGTAATGCTTCTATTTACATATGTTCATGCACCATCATGCCGTAGCCACCGAGTGAGTTAAAGCCACCGCTAGGGTCACCGAGGGCCGGAAAGGTGGAAGGTGCTTGCGTTGATGATATGGCCGCTGCGGCGGCGGCAGCGGCTGCTGCTGCTGCGGCCACCGCCATTACGGATGCGGTTGTGGTTGAGGTGCTATTGCTGTTGTTGCCACTGATGCTATTGCTGTTGCTGCTGCTGCTGTTGCTGGTGTTGGTGTTGCCGTTGGTTAAAGCGGAGGAAGCACCCTGGTGGTTATTGGTGATGGATGAAAAGGAGGAAGAGTAGCCGATGCCGCTGGAGTTGCTGCCGCCACCGTGGGTAACCGTCGGTTCTACGCCGGGTGCTGCCATCGAACCACCGTTATAGCCGCCACCGTAACCACCGTAGTAGAGCAGGTTTCATTCGAACGGTGTGTTGAACATGTGAATGTTGAGGTCCTCAAACGAGGTGGTCCCGCTCTGATCCAGCATCTGGAGCATATCGGTTAGCTCGTGGCCCTGGCCTGGATGTTGCCCCACGACCGGATGATGACCGGGATGAATCTGCGCCGGGTGATGATGATGGTGATGGTGGTGTGGATGATGCGGATGCTGCACCGGATGATGAGCGTGCGGGTGCTGCGGATGGGGCGGTACGTGATGTGGTGCGCCTCCACCACCGGTACCGGCGCCACCAGCGCCACCACCACCAGCACCACCACCTCCACCGTGGAGGGCTGGATGTTGCTGTTGCTGTTGCATATGCTGCTGCTGTTGGGCGTTATCGGTCGCCATTTCCTGTGCCAGCCCGACCGTGCCGTGTGCACCGGGACCGTTCGTGGTACCACCGGAGCCACCGGTTTGCATCGGTTCTGGTCCCGTGCCGTGATGGTGCGATTGCCAACCGCTCCAAATACCTGCGCGGGAAGAACGAAAGACGGATTAGCAAGAGCTCTGCAACAGGTTATATTGTTCACAATTATCCATATGATATATGATTTCATGACCTATCTTTCAGGTCTTTAGAACATACTATTTCAAATATCGTAATATAAAATATGAATTATGTATTCCTCTACGCTCAAATAGTGAAGGAAAAGATCCAAATGTGATGTAATGAGGATGGCTAGGGTGTTAAGTTTAATTCTTCTTCTATTTGGTGTAACGACCGAAGTCATGCCTGCCATTTTTTACCGGCTTTTCTAGACTGATTTTACCACCATAGCTGATTTGTCACTCCTCGCTAGAGGGAGACGGTTCGAATGGGATCATGGTACCGGTCCTGTCGTGTGAAAGACCGGCGCCGCTACCACTACACCATCGGGTCGCCCTTTAGTTTAATTATATTCATCAATTTTCAATCGGATAATTGATATATTATATATATATTATAGCCTTTTTATATTATTCACAAGATATTACTTTAATCTGTATTTCGTAAAACAATAGAGAAATCCTATTTTTAGCTTTTATTCATTCATTTGATCAACGAATGGTATTTAAGGACTCAAAGTATTTTTTACACTCATATTTTGATTCATAACCATAAGTGTAAGTGGCGCCATCTCTTGCTTGGTACCGTAACTACAAGCTGATTAGAAAATTGCTACTTACCCGGTCCTCCGGTTTGTGACGACGGCGTAAAGGTGGACGTTTGACGCGATGCGTTAAGCTGGGTGTAGGTTGGTCCGGTCGGTGACCGGTTCGGACTTAGTTCACTGTACTGGTAACCTTCGGTGACGGGTTGTGGCTGTAGAGAGCGACCGATTCCAGACAAGAATATTAGTAAAACAAGTTTGGTTACGATTCAAAATCTCCGGTATCCTTACCTGCCGCAGAGTCCACGCGGTGGCTGCCGGCGTTGGCGAGGTATTGTTAGTTTTGGGAATATGTCCTAACGAACCCGCCGCTCCGCCACTAGGCGTTCCCGGTGAGCCGTACCTGTGAAGCAAGGTCGAGAAAAAGTTGCGTGTAAAGTTCGCACAGTGTTTTCTTCGCATCGGAGCATCTTCTTCGGGTACTTACTGTATTGGCGATGGGGTCGGATTGTAGCTGTATTGCACGGCGTTGTGTGCGCTCTCCGGTCGTTGAATACTGCTAGAGGCGGCCGCCTGCGCTGCTGTCTGCGGCTGCGATGGCAAGTGTGAAATCAGATTGTGAGGATTGTAGATGTTGCCCGCCGGCGTTGTCTCCCTTCGGCCCGGTAGCGTGTAGTCCAGCCCCGGTGCGGGATAGGACGCGACTGGCGCTTCCGTCTGCTCCGGTGCCGTCACCGTGTCGTGGGCAGAATGAAGTGCCCTGTGCGGGGGGAATTGGGGAAAAAAGGTTAGCGACTCGTCCATCGCAATGTAACATGAATACAACAGCAAAAAGACACCTACTTTGCGGAGCTGTTCGTACACACGACGTACTCGATGTCGTCCGTGTACGGGTTGAGGAAGGCGTACGCCTGCGTTCTCATCCAAACCCACTCCTTGTTCTTCGCCCGGAACCGGTACATGACGGAGAACATCTGACCCTTTTGCTTCAACACTGTAAACCGTAAACATTGAGGGTTTAGTAGCAACACAGCAGCCCATACAAACAAAGTTACTACGGTTAGCCTACCTTGATCAAAGTTTTCCTTCATATGAGCAATGTCGTCCGGGTGGAAGAAATCGTAGCAGCTCTTGTTGAGCAGATCGACGGGCTGGTAGCCGAGCACCCCGATCACCCGTTGGTCGACGAACGTGAACTTGCCGCACATGGCGTGGCGCGAGATGAACTCGTTCGGGTTGTTCGCGTTCAGGTCGTTTGCCGTGGTCGAGGAGGTGATCTGGAGCCGCGCGATCGCCACCAGGCAGCAGTGCGTGTTGTGCAGTTCGTCGTCCTGCCCCCGGTCGATGGTGACGCCTGGAAACATATCTGAATTGCGGCGGATCATAATTAACAGCCTTCGGGAGCGTTCCAATAATGTGTCAAAATTCGTTCAAAAATTAAATATTTGGCTTGCCCCGGCACAGCAAAACACCCACCAAATACTCAAATCGGCCAGAAACGGACGGAAACGATTTTAGATTGGATTGGCTCTCCCCATCCCGTACCCGTGCCCCAGTCGCGCCGTATGTTTCGCAAGTTTATACTTACCGGTCGGTGGCCAGTTCTTGATGTACCCGGTGCAGTGCATCACCGCGTAGGCGTGCCCATCGGTGGACGGGCCGAGTGAGTTTTTCCTTCGCAATCGGTTCAGATGTCCGAGCGCCATCGAATCCGGCGTCAGCGGTCCGATTCGCATCCGACAGATGAACCCCCGTCTCGATCCCATACATAATCTCATCGATGCTGTGGGTAAGAGTGTAAAATGTGGTTAGCTTATGATCTCCCGTAAGCGGCACTGTACAGCGTAATACACTCACATTGATGGCCTTCCTTTTTGACTGTGCCGGTCTTCAGGTCCAGTATCCGCCCGCTGTTGACCGGTTCCTGGGTCGAGAGCTGCTCGCGCACCTTCTCAATGTCGTCCGGATGGATGTGGTCGAACAAGCTCCCGCTGTACCATTCGTTTTGGGAGTAGTTCAGCACCGGCGTCACCGAATCGGACACGTAGATGATGCGTCCCGTATCACAGCCAGCCTGCGGTAGAAAGTGACATATAAATGACGGTTTTTACATAATTCTATAGCAAGATATTAAAACCGTTTTGATGGTAATTTATAGGCTCGCAACATCACCTCTTTGCGCACAGACAAAGTGCATTAATTAAGACCTTAAATCCTGAAGCTGAACCTGAAGCTCTGCTATTACCAAAACCGGCTTTTTCATTGATTCTTTCCCGCGCTCCTCCCGCCCTCGGTTGCACGAGGAGCACCAAAGAAGCTACTCGCAGGATAACTCGCGAATAAATAATACATTAATCAATGTAGTGCGTGCGTGGCGAAATTATCAATTCCCAGCCACCGATTTTACGCCCACGGAGAAATGAACGATGAGGGAACGTGCGTCGAACGAACGCGAAGGTTGGGATACTTTGCATTTTTCGGTCAGACAGACCCTGAAGCAGGAGGAAACGATGCCTAATGAGTAATTTTGCCCAACGCTGCCCAGCTGCATTCTAATTGACGATAAATAATGCGAAAACCTTCGTTCGGCAGGGTTCGCCGCCCGTTCTGTGCCGAAGGAATGTCTTCGAAACCGAGTGTGCAGCGCGGATAAGGAAGTGCTGTCCAATGGATTGGCGTTTCCTCTCTGTCTCACCCTCTCACTCTCTCTCTTTCGTTCTCTGTTCGAAACAAAGTCGTCTCTTCCCGGACTGGCTCCAGATATTGGAAAAGCAAAAAGGTACGTTAAGCGTAAAACAAGCCCCTGGAATGTGGTGCCGCACTCCACGCCAGGGAGAAGACACAAGACGAAATAAATAAATTATCCTACCGATATGTATTAATCGTAAATTTGCATTCCTCTTCACACCTCGAGCGGGCGGAAAGTTCCTAGGTTCGACTTTTCCACATTCGCCTTCCTCCGTCACCATCGCGTTCCGGCGTTTGAGGAAAAATTCTTAGCATCATCGCCTTTCCGTCATAGTCTCCCCCCAACAGGATTATTCCCCGCAAGCCGGACCTATGACCTGGGAGTGTACCGGGAAGTCATTGATAAGTTTTGGATGAATTTTAATTTCCAATATTTATTCACCCGATCGGAGGGCGAATTTTAATGAGAAATTTAAATAATATGCTTTTCTTCGGTTAGTTCGTTGGGTTTGAGTTTTCAACTCAATTGAAGTTTTCCAACAAGTGTCCGGGTGGATGTTTTCGGGACAAGAACCAGGTTTCGGTGGCTTTTTATGGAACTCTGGATTGGATTTAGCTGTGTATTGTTCATAATGCGTTACTGAGGCTTTAAACATGTGTCCCGAATAGTGAGATGAGTGTGCGAGTACGATGAATATTATTCATCGTTAGAATTATATTAAAATTAGAAAACAAGAAAAAGCTTGTTTCGATTATGTAGCATTTTGTTGTACATCAGATTATATTTTCTACACTGTCTCTACATTGGATGATTACTCCGTATAAAGCTATTGTGTATTCTATTTAGTTTTCTTGTATAATTGCAACAGCAGTGACCGTCCAAGTTCGTACCCATTCCACAGGGGAAACCTATATAATTCACAAAGTTGGAATCTAAAATTGCGATACAAACACCGAGCAAATGGGTGCATCGAGTGGTGGAGTTGTAATTAGTATGCAATTCGCAACGGTCAGCACAAAAAAAAGAACTCTCTGACAAAAAGACCCTCCTTCCAGCCAATTTATCTTTCTCAAACGGGTCCGGACCCTGTTGGCTTTATCCGTTTCCCGAGCACGATAATGCAAACTGCATTTAATGTTGTGTCTCGCGTTCGAGAAGCTGCAACAGTTTTTTTCTTATCTTTGCTTTGCTTTCGAAAATGGGTCGTTTTTGTTGGAATAATTCAAGAATACTTGAATACTTGAGTAGTTGTTTTTTTTATTTGGGTTGTGCCACGAGCAGAAAAAAGGGATGACTACTAATAGAATTAATGTAATTGAGTACTCTTTACACTCGCTAACGTAAATAGGAATGAATAGGACCTTAATTTGGATAAAAGGATACAAGTACATTATCATTTTTAAATGAACTAACGACTGGTTCGGGACATGCACTTACCACAAACAGAAATCCATCTGCGGCTTCCAGTATCAGGTGCTTCAGCTCCTGATCGGTTAGAAAGGATGGTTTGTACGATCCATCCGTGTTGGTATTGCCGGTTCCTAGAAAGAAAAAAAAACAAGCGAAGAAAAAAGTTAAATGAGATTCCACTTTCGGCAAACTGTTTGCTCCATTTGCCGTCATTTTAATGGACCTTTGATAACACGAAACGATGACCCCTTTTAATATGCAAATACGCGTCTAATTGTCTAATTCCCTATGAATGCATATAACGAAATACCCCAAAACGGGTGAACGGTTAAGTCCGCTATAGGATGTAATAACCGTTTAAATGTTAAGATCATCAAAACAGACAAACACAGCCGTTTTCCTCGTACTAAAGGCCCACAAAGAAGATGTTACGGCCAAAGGGTTGGAACCATTCCCTCACCGGGTCGGGGCATAAATGTAAGACAAACAATAAAACCGATGTAAACAATGCGTAACCTCACAGTCAGGAGAAAACTCCGAAACAGAAAAGGTTTGTAAGACAATTGTCCCAAATTTGCAAGCGATTGTGGCTTCCCAATGTGACTCCGGCTCTTTAATGAAAAGGGATTTAGAATCGATTTTTTCTGTTCTTTTTTTGTGCGCCGAGTTTAAAAATTAAAACCAGAACTTCCTATCGGAGAGGATAAGCAGGCCCCTCGGAAAGCGGGATAATGGATCTTTGATGGCGTAGGGAGCACTTTTTTTTAAGTAGGATAGAAACGATAAGAGTGAAAAGAGATGGGACGAAGATACAACAAGTTGTAAAAATAAATGACGTTTAGCATTTTCTTCAATTTTAATTTGCATAACAGTATAAAAATAACAATAAAAAATAAATACGACTGTTTCGGAGAGCGTTGGCTGACAAAAGAGAGAGAGAGAGAGAGAGAGAGAGAGAGAGAGAGAGAGAGAGAGAGAGAGAAAATGGCTAACGTCTTACGCTTTCGGGTGAACAGAAAACACATACCGAACGGCTCGAGGACCAAGAAGAAAGTAAAAATGAAAAAAAAAATTCACCCAGAGGGTGTGAGTGATAATTGGAGATGATTTTGCCATGGGTCGTAGAAAATGTAAAATGGCACAATACACACAATGACAGACACAACACGATAACGGATAATGGAGCAGGCAAAACGGTCATATTCCGGCCACGGCCACGGCGACTGAGGGGATGCACGATGCTCCACCAGTGGCGATATAAATGAAGCGTTTGCTGGAATTACACTATTATTCGCACTCGGTGTACTCGCTTTCCGTCCGTTTCATGCGTCACACCACACAACCATGCGAATCGATCGATGTTGTCTTGCGATCACAGCGTAAT
Source organism: Anopheles farauti No. 4 (assembly GCA_000956215.1). Classification (NCBI taxonomy): domain Eukaryota; kingdom Metazoa; phylum Arthropoda; class Insecta; order Diptera; family Culicidae; genus Anopheles; species Anopheles farauti No. 4. The sequence continues at coordinate 7,503 of JXWZ01013043.1, forward strand.
GTAATGTAAAGTGTCCGCATACACTCACCGAACAATGTCAACCATTTCGAAGCGACCCACTCTCTCAGTGTAGCCCCCGGAATCGGGGTGATTGAGCCATAGTAGCAGGGAAGCGAGCGAGCAAGCGAACGAACGAAAGAACGAAGGGACGGGATATCGCACCAGCGACAAGTCATACAATCTTGGAATGGACGATACGAAACCGATTTTCGATTGCCGCTAGTGGCACCCGGTCCCCGGGTGGGGGAAGGAAAGGGCGGAGGTTAGTGGAAAACGCCTGCGTGATTGACTGAGTGTGCAGAATTGATTTTTAAACGAGCCACATTCGCAGGGAAAATGGTTTTCTATTGAAGCGCTTTGCAAATGGGATGCATATAAAAATGGAGATTCGCTAGTGTTCAGTGCCACCGCTCCGGGCGGTGTCTCATTGGGGCATCTTCCGATTGCCGACGGATAACTGACATCCGGGAAGGTTGATTCGGGACGTGGCCTGATTAGGAGATGATGGTGCACGTAAATGTTGTGCTCGTATTTTTTTTAACATTAAAGAGATGTTATTTTTGAATTGGGTTCGAACATTCAATTAAGTAGAAATTTCAGACCTTACTTTATTGACAGTAGATGGTTGCTCTTGATAGAATAATAGTGCACACAGTTTAAACAGAGCACGAAAAGGAATTCAACAGGAATTTCCTTTCACTTGTGTCTTGTAGATATTGTAGTATAATAGAACGAACTTGTTGGCGTCCATGATCTTTCAACCTCCACCGTTGGGTTGTAACTACAATGGGCATAGACAATGTACGTGGAATTTGTTGCTTGTGTGGTCCAGCCGACAATCGCGAATTGAATATCATATCAACAAGAAGGTTAATAACTGTACGAAAGAAGGTAGATTTTAGAAGCTAAGTGCTTAGGTAAGGTTTACTTCCAATTAATCTCATAGAATACATATGTAAAACCATTTTAGGAAAAGAATAAATCATTCAAAAATGAAAAGCGACCCTAAAATGCTTTCTAAATTATACATTGTAATGCGTAAGAAAGAAAGTTTAAAAAAATGTACGGTATTTGTTCAAAAATGTGCCTTTACTGCTTTAAATCAATTATATATTTAAAAATAGTATTCCCATCTTAAAACATAATAATTTGAAAACCTATTCCTGGGTATATTGAAATTTACCAGTAAACAACTACGGAGACCTCCTTCGCTGCAATGTTTCTCCAAAGCAAAAACTCAACATTATATTATGCCCGTCCGGTCCGACATATCCTTCGAGAATTGAGCCGCCACATCTAGCAGCAGCGACGGTATGGTTTCTTCACGGCAAAATTGTTGACATAGTTTTAATATCGTTTTAACGTTACGAGCGTTTTTGTTTAAATGAAAAGAAAACAAGCAAAAACGGTGTCCTCCGCGGTGTTGACTCATTTGAATGGCGCATTACCACCACCGAACCGAATGGGGACCTTACCAGCAATGTACTCTATGTGTGTACTTACTCTCAAATGCACAATATGGTCCCATGAGCCGCACAGCCGGGCAGGACAGGCAAACAAAACATTAGTTTCTTTTTATTCCCGCGCGTCGCGCATACCGGCGCGGTACCGTCGGAGCCAAAGTGTAGAAGGTCAGTTGTTCAGGTTTTGCTATCCATTTTTTTACGTTGTTGTGCGCGTGCTACACCCTTCTGTGTTCCACTAAGGAACGAGAGGTTTTATCTGCATAATTATAGTCTCCACATCCGTTGGACACTACTAACAAAAAAAAAAATAGACGTCTATGTCTTTGTGTGTGTGTGTGTGTGTGTGTTTAGGAACAGAAGTAAAAAAAAATCCATACGCTATGGGTGTAAAACAGAAAAATAAGTGTATTTGGCTGTGTCCATTCGCCACTATATGGTGGTCACCGCAGACTACGAGACTCTCCGGGCGCTAGCGGTGTTTTAGCCATCCCCTCTGGGGAAACACCCCGTTCGCTCTGTTTTTGGTGTTTTTGTTTGTTTTTACTTATTCGGTCATTTGGCGTCGTATCAGTATGAATTGTGTTGTGGCTCATTTGGTGCTGGCGGTTCCACCAACCCGGTGCGCATTGCTGTCAGGCTAAATCATGCTTCCTTTCCGCCGGGCAGCTCTATGCAAGCGCCAAACACAACCACCCACCGATGTCCCGTGTCTTCTGCCCGTGCGAGGTAAATAGTCCTGGCATGTGGGGGTTCTAGCCACCCACCTTCCCCCACCCGAGCGGTGGGATTATGGTGTTGCAGTTTGGAAAATTGATAGTGCCAGGCGGTGTGTGACAGCCGGCAGCAAAAAGGGATACCCTCCCTTTCCTCCACGCCCCTACCGGGTGTCCGGCAGGTTTGGTGTTGTTTGGGAGAGGTAGGAGTAGGACGAAACGTAACATTTTTCAATGATGACAGTCATTTGCTGTCACCACACGAAGTGTTCCGCTGATAAAATCTCTTTTACTTATCCACCAAGCGTACCACCGGGTTGGGAGGTGCAGGCAGGCATGTCATGTGTGTGGTCACAGCTTTGGTAGTTTGATGCTTCGTTTCTGTGTGTGCTTGTTAGGTGGAGATCCACGCTGGCGAATGGAGCAATCAACCACCGGGACGCACACAGCTAGCCTTCGAGGCTTCCCTACATATGCAACCAGGTGTTATCTAATCTCTGTCAGATCGATTGCAGTTAGGTGCAACATCAGTTAGTGGAAATGTTTGCAACCGGCACCAAGTCGTCGACCAGCGAGGCGGAAGCTACCGTGGTTGGACGTTCCCGAAAGCTTTCCGTTGTTTGCGTGACCTGGGGGCGGAAAATGATGATCGAACCCTGTAATAAAGTTGTACCGGAACGGGATGATGTTGATGGAGCGCAGGACCCGGACAGGATTACCATTATCCGTACTTATTCGGGTTATTTTTTTCTTCAGTTTTCGTTAAATAGTCATATAACGCAAGCGCTTATCAGATGGTGTGTGCGTGTTTTTTTTTCAAACTAAATTGCACCTAATTAGTTTGGAATCGATTACTAGTATTTATATTACTAGAGGCAAATAAAAAAATCACCTCGAAAAACAAACGAAGCGTACTAATAAGTAACATCACAGACATCGGAAAAAGGTAAACCTTTGTAACTGCAACAAAAAAAAAAGAAATCCCTTCTCTTTAAGGAACTTCATCAATGTGTGCAGTGGGAATAATCATTTGGGTTTCGTCCAACTTTGCCACAGCATCGACTTGGATGCCACGGCAGCAAAAACGGAACTCTGAACGCCGTGAAGAAGATAGCGGATGAATGTTCCAACACCCGAAAAGAAAAAAAAATCCGATGAGAAAGGGAATCCTTCCGAACCTCCCGTCCGCGCGTGGTAATTACATTTCAAAACTTTTTCCCTCATCTCAATCAATAATCTTCTCTCCGACGAGGAGTGGTCCGACTACTAGCGCGCGGGCCATTCCCGTCCGACACCCAATATCTGCCCACCTCCAACATCCCCAGTCGTGCGGAGGACGAACGGTTTCCGCTATCCGGATAGTACCGGATACGGATACTGGGCGCTTTGATTTTCCTACTCGTGTTTTCGTTCGATTTTCCTTAAAAGATATGTGTTTGTGTGTGTGTGTGTGTGTGTGTTCTGTTTTGGTCCGTTGTCCGTTCCGAGGCGTAGTGGTTTTCGTGTGCTCTCTCCCTCGTCTCGTCAGGGCAGGACCGTCGTGTTGATGATGTCGAACGGGACACGGAAACCTGCTCGTGAAGCTTAGCAGCAGGGGAAATAGAAAGGAAATCCATTATACTGATCTCCTTTGAGGTTCCTTTTTTCCACTACCACCACCACCACCACCGGCCACAACCATCCGAAATTCTGGAGAATCCTATCGAATCGAAATTGTTTCTTTTCGTTTCTCGTTTCTCTGGCGACCGGAACACGGTTTCTCTATCTTGCACCGGGGCCGGTTTGTTGGGTGGTTCATGTGTTTTTTTTCTCCTCTACTTCTTCGCTGACCGGTGGTGATTTCATACGTGAAATAGAAATTATCGATCGTAGCTCACCGATAAGCAGCCTTCCTCCAACACCCAGCAGCGGGATGGAGGTGCTGATGGAACGATGACGGCTATAGTTATAGACTGCCCGGTTCTTCGTGCTGGAAATCCGCAGCGTGTGGGGTTTCTCCCACCGCCAGTGTACAACGGTGGGTTTCCGCTTGACGTCAAAGAGAGCCCGATCCGGAGGCGGACACGATGTGTGACTGTGGTTGATTTGTTTGGTGCTTTCTGTTTGTGTGTGTGTGTGTATCAGCCAGTCCAATCAGTCAGGCAATGTTGGACGACGTTGTACTGGAAATAAGTAATTTTAAGCTCTCTCGGTTTAATGATAGGGATAGGGTATGTTCCGGTGTAACCCGCCTGGTAAATCACCGCGCTCAAACGGATTTGAATGAATAATGCATTCATTCATCCATTCATTCTCGTAAAGGAGAAGTAAAGAAAAGCCCACAGTGACATCCGCGAGAGCGCAGGAAGTGCTAGGAAACGAAACCCTAAAAAAAACCTTTATACCCGAAAGTACCCTCACGCCGCAATGAATCATTGGGACGCGGAGCGTTACGGGACGTTTGGGACAGTTTTGTCATCGCGCGTCCGCAACCAATGCGGAGGAGAAAACAAAAGGTTTTTCGGCTTTAACTCTGCTTCGGATAACCAGCGGTATTAAAAAAAATTGGACGAAGTTTAATTTTATATTGTAGAAAAATTATTGATGCTGAAATAGAGATTAGCGCCCTATTTTAAGTAGTTACAATGAATTTTGTTTCTCCCTTTGAAATGTCCCAACAATCATGAATAAGCATTAAATAAGGTTATGGTTTACGTATTTGCCAATGAGAATGAAACGGTAAGAGCACGATAAAATATAAAACCATATTCAAAGTTTGATAGGATTTCTAATAATAAATATATTTCTGTTAATAAATGAAAACTTTATCATCGATGGGGCAGTTGTCTGAAATCAGTTTTCTGGCTGTCAACAATAGGGATAAAAAACCACCGTTTGCTGAGGACGATGCCCGACGGAGTGAATGAGTCAATAGGCACAGGATCAGAGTGAACCACCCGAGAGGGCCGAAAGAATGATTTAAATATTAATCTAATCTGATATCACCCGCAGCCGCGGTTACCGCTAAACATCTTGAAGCGCAATGAAACGAACACAGGGACGCGCATATACTGGCGGTGGCATTAAAGATAAAATAAAAATGGCTACCAGAAACGCGGAAGGTGGATAAGCTTACCCGGCCCAAGAGGGTCATCATCACCATCTTCGTCAACGCGATCGTTGCCACCACTTGCTTGATTTGCTTCTCGTCGTATTGCCTACGGTAAGTTAGTTTGTAGCTTTGATTTGGCTTCTGATTCACATTTTTTACAGGAATTGCGTTGCTTCCTTCACGCCCATACTCAGATCACTTATCACCTCGTACCTTTATGCCGAGATGGGTCGACACTTTCCACAGGATCGCGGGTGTGGTACGTTTGTTTTTCTGAATAATTTTCAAATTATCATAAATAATAACGAAGGGAGGTTCTGGAGACAGAGCGGTTTATCTCCTCAGTTTCATTGAGTCAGCGCCGTAAGCGACCCTTTCGTGCGGGGCAGGCGACGAAAGATTTAACGAACACAACGTGTTATTTGGTTGTCAACGAAACGGCCCTATCGAACTGCAGCAGTTTGCGAAAAATTCGAAAGAAATTAATTTCGCTAAAAACGGGGACTTAATTTCGAACGAAAATTGCAAGCACCGGCAACTCGTCGTTGTTTTATACCGCGTTCCTACACTTTGCGTGGGTGCTCGTAGCTTTTGCCCCCTGGGGGAGGGTTCGTCGCTTGGGACGTGCTCAAATCGCTAAATGAATCTCTCAACAACCACGGCCGAACCGAAAAGGGGGTAAAGGTTTAACAACTTTTCACCTTTGTTTTACGCCTTCCGCGGTACTGTCCCTACTTGGTAGGCAGTTCCCAACGTCGACACTTTTGCTTCTGGGGCTTGATTTAGACTCCTTCCACCTCGCGAGCACACGAGCTGTTGTTGTTGCGTAGGGTGGGTTTCGCTTCGGGCCCGGGGCACCGTCTGTGTGCTCCCGTGTGCAAGGAGTCGCTTTAGACTGTGTGTATCATTGCTGCTCCTGCATCCGCGCGGCCGCATCTTTATCCGTTTTGAAATTCACTGCAACTGCGTCCAATAATTCAAATCTCTTGCGACCGGGCAAACGGCAACCGGGGAAGATCCGGCGCGCTTGATAAATGATGTCTGCACCAGCATGCCCCAAGGGGGGAATAAACCTTCCCGCTCGTAACACTGGAAGGCACCGAGGACCGAATGATCAAAAATGGATTCGTTCCAGCGAATGGTGGCCGAGCCAGAGCAAACGCGCAAAACGAGAACGTACAAACCGCGGCGAGATTAAATTGATTGCGGAGAGTTAAATAACGTTGTTTACAGGTTGTTAAAATGTTCAACAGCTCTGTCAGTCTGGAAGAAATAATTAAATGCACTTCGGGTGCTTCTGGTGCTTCTGTGCGTTTGCGCTGCACCGCCTCTAACAGCATCTTTCTCATTTGGAATCGAGTTAAAGAAACTAAAAGAAAAAGAAAAGAAGAAAAAAACGGCAAAACAGCAAAGATACCCAGCGTCATCGGCTACGGCGGTTGCAACTGATTTGCACATTTAGCCACCTTTGACTCGAGGCCAGCGGGCGAATTAATTGACACCGTTTTGCCAAAATTTGAATAATTTGATGCTCGGGCTTTAGGCTGGCTGCGTTGGCTCTGGGGACGAGATTAAGGGCGATCAGGTGTAACGAGCACAACCGGCAAAAGAATAAATAATTTTACGCTTATCTGTTCCGCGGGGCTCGTTAAAACGTTTCGCGACATACACCGACATTTCAATTCGTTTGCTGCAAAATTCAAATTCTGCCTCGACCTAATATTGCCAATCGGACAAGTTTATCAATTAACAAACAAACCAATTTAGGCATGAAAGCAAACAGAAGAGCAAGTAGTAGCCAATATTAAGATATTCCGATTTATCAACCGATGGTGTCTTGATTGTTTCTTCTCACAATCCGCCTATCCGAATTTGCTACCGTTTACGATTGGGATTCCTAATGGTGAACTAAATATCTGGTCAGCTCTGGCTCTATCTTTTCCTTGTTTGTTTTGTGTTTTTTTTAACTGTCCACCGAAAAGGGCACGAGACGCGCTCATGGATAAACGTGTGCTGCAACGTCGTTCCTTTAACACTCTATGCTTTCTGTTGTTTATTTTTAGAAGCCAGTGCATCACCATGCGGACGAAGGTGTAAAAAAAACAAGCTTTCAGGCAAATGGTTGATAGAGATCTTTGAGAATGAAATAAAAACGTCAACCGTAGGTACAAGATTGCGATAGGGACCGAACTCTTTCCAACGTGAGTCATCCCCGCGTGGTGGAATAAATCTTTTTCACGGTCTTCGGTTTGCAGCTTTCCTTGGGACGGGAAATTTGGATCAGGTTGTTTTCATTTTTAATATTTCGTTAGAGCGATTTCGGATCTTCCGCGAGAAGTTCTGTTTCGTGGTTTATATGGCGTTATAATGAAAAGTATACGTCGACGGCGTATCGTGTTCGCTTCCAGCGACGCACACATCCGGGACGGTAAAAAGGGAAGCTGATTTTCAGCCGCAGATAGGAAGGCGGCGCAATTGTGGCAGCGCCACTGTAGATGCGAAAAAAGATGAATGGACTCTCGTCCGATGGTCTTGCCATCGGCGTCATAATCATCATCAGCGTGCGTTTCGCAGTGATCAAAGCCGCCGGTCCGGAGTGGCCGTTTCATTCAAACGGTGTGACTCCCGCGTGGTGCTCATTCACTCCCGACACTTGACCGACAACGACGATGCCACCCAAAAAGGGTAGATGTGAAGATCGTGGATGAAAAGTTGTTTTATGTACAACACACGATGTGCTCGCCTCAAACTGTGGGTTTAACGAACTGGGTCTTTCTAGACGAAAAAGAAAACATACTGAAAAGGATAAATATTTCAAACAAATAAATTTATCACAGCGCATGCTACCATGCTACCTGGTGCATGCCGAACGTATCCTGTGCCCGATGAAAAATTGCACCACTTGCCGATATTAATTGATAATCGATTGGAGAAGCATTAATTTTCGTGGCAATCGTGCACACAATGCAACACACTCACATGAAATCGTAATAAATGGCAACAAACGATATAAAAAATCTACCAGAAACGATTTATCGCCACCAGGTTGGTGGACTGTGAGAAGGAAAACTCAACCTACTGCAGTGTAGAAAAGTTTCGCGAGTCGAGCACCGTTATGTGCTTTGTCTGGTGGGGGAGGTGGCGCACAACAGTTTAAACCCCGATTTTCTCCGCGTGGCCCCGAAAACCACAAAGCAACCACCTATCGGACGGGCGCTGATCGAAATGGAAGCTTTTCCATGAGAAGAATACATGATTTACGCTCCGACTCGGGACATTTGGAGAAATGCCGTCTGTTCGCTTCGGAGCATGGTTTGGGCGGGAGAACACAACAAATCGTCCACCGCAAGCTTATGTACATGCACAACACATAGTCAACCACCGGAGCGCATAGGAGGTACCTGTGTTTATAAATATCTACATAGCCTCCACTCACCTCTGCGCGCGCAAAACCACAATTAGCGCCAATACCAATCGGTCGCGGGAAGGAGGTTTCATATGCGAAGTCGTGCGAAAGATTCCAGCGAACCGATAGACCTATTAAACATACAGACAGACACAAACACACACGATGTATGCACAACCTGACACGCTGAGCACTGGAAACAATACCCCATTCGTTGCTAATATACATATTGATACATTGATTATTTATGGATTATTTCTGTTACTGTGATTGCCGCCGTTTCTCCTAGACCATGGGAACCTAGTAATTGCCATTTGCTGTGTGGGTACCGGGAGGGAAAGGGGAAAGAGTTCGTAGCAAAACTAGCTAACCACACAAACACACTCGAATCTACATCCTTCTTCCCCGCGCGGGCAACGACGACACCAGAGCGAGCGTTGACAATGGTTGTCGTGCTGCTGTTGGTTTATTAAAATTATTTATTTGTCACACTGTCGGTTTGCGAATGCCTACCAAACGGCCACACCAAACGGAGCACCGTGGCCGAGGGACGAGATATGCGCCTTCCAGGAACCGACAAGCTAGCTAGAATGGGGTGACTGGTGGTGGCGATGATTATGGAGTGTATGTGCTGCTGCTGCTGCCGGTCTCAAACATTCATGTCATGTATCGAAATCTCTATTATATTGTTAATTACAGAACGCTGACATCTTTATTTATGCTTGCATTGTGGCACAACACAACAGTATCTGCCATCCACCGGGTCGAGGGTGCCAATTTCGATTGGCCGCGTGGCTATTTCACCTACAGCTCGGAGGGTGTATGTTGTTTTTTTTTATTTGCTACCGCCTATAGCTTCGTCTTGAGCGTTTACAAGTGCTGCTTTACGCGAAAAACAGGGACAGTGAGGAAGGGGTTTAAGCGCGGCTGGTTTGTCGATTGTCGTCGATTTCGCGGGAAATGTGATATCGCGACCGTACGTGGAATGTAAGCCGCGAAGCACTGGCTATGATGGCCAGTGAGTGGTTGTGTCTTTTATTTCCCATATAGCACACGAGGACACGGACCATCATCTCCGCGGACGTAGAGTGGACGGAAGAGTCAGGCGGTGATGACGCAGACATGATTTAAATGGAATGTCTGAATGAGTCAAGCCATGCGACAGAGTCGTTTGTATGCAAGATGGCTGGGTTGAGGCGAAAGCGTCGTACAGCAAGATTGTGCAGATTATCACAAGTAGTCAGTGCATTTTTTCAAGCCCATCTTTTCAACGTTTCTCGCCTATAACATTATACGTTCTTGTACTATTCCATGCTTATAGCTAGCCAAGGCGAACGGGTATATTGTTATAGACAATTCTTACAAAATTTGAGTAAAAATTCTAAGCTCTCTTCTCGTGTTGTGTTATTGAATCTGACACATTTTGAGAGTTTAAATTTGCTACGTTTAGCTTATTGGCGAATGCAATGATTAGATATGATATTACAAAATAATTGCTACTGGAATTGAGAACGCGTCTAATGCGTTCATGAATTATCCAATGAGCTAGAAGAACAAATCTCTAGTAAACATCCGTTCAAAGCGCTATTGCATTAACAATTTCTTTATGATTTCTTAACATGTTTTAAGACTACAATAAAGATCTATGAAGATAATATAGTATTCGAGTCATTTGATAGGTTTTTAATGATTAGAAAATCAATAATGCAACTGAAATGCAGTTTGAATGCAGTTTGAAAAGAGAGTGAGTTTTTATTTACAAAAAAAAAAAACCATTCAGCACTTAAACAGGCTTCGAGTTGGGAAATCTAATATGAGAAATATTGTATGGACTCAAACCGATAACAGAAATGGCTTTTTCAACGGTCTCTTACAAACGATATCTGTATCGAAATTTGATGGAATACACGTAAAATACACACAGCATTCTTGCAAAGTAACCTGCCTATCACACAATTTGACACCTTCCCTTTGTACAAAAAAAAGCTACATCGAAACGTTCGACTGCTTTCCGTCAATGTACCAAATACCAACATACGGTGAGCTTTGTCGCAGCAGGCCAAGAAGCCCGGATTAGACGGCGGGCACACGCTGATAAGATTGATGACAGCAACGCAGCCTAGCACAGGGAAGAGGACGCATACAAAAGAGCAAAAAACCTGGTGACAGCAACAAAAAAAAAACAAGCCCACACCAAACGTTGACGACAGTATGTCAATCTCGTGTTAGCGAAAAATGGTTGACAAATGATGGATAAAAGAACACGCGGGTAAGGACAAATCAGATCTCCGGGAGATCTTCGCGCGTACACCCGTCGTGGCACAGCGAAGCAGCATGGTTTCTTCGGTAAAAGAACCACAACACGCCACATTATGCCTGTGTGGAACGCGGGCATGCAAAAAGCGAACGACCGAACATCTTTATTCTTCTGTGGACCATTCTGTGCCCGCATCCTCCAAACAGAAGGTGACACTGATGGTGTTGATAATGATGACTGCTGCTTCTGCTGCTGGCTGGTGGTGGCTCGACGGCAAACGCAAAACGGAAGGAAGGAAGCAGGCAAGTAAGGATTTGTCAATCGATTGGAATACACTGATGAACAACCCGGCTACGCGTCCTTCTGTCAATCGATGAGGCCGCCTCTGGTGAGGTAGAATCGCGAATTGAGGGCAAAAACAAAATGTTTCTGAGCAGAAAAAAAACGTTCTCGTCGTCGTCGTTGTCGCTGCCGCGAAACGCGTTGTACATATGGAAGAAACGACCGCAAAAGAACGGGACAAAGAACAAAAAGAAGAAAAAAACCGCAATTTTGCGCACCCTTCAAAAAGGCAGAGCGCATAAATTGAGCATAAATGGTTGAGCAAAGGCATCAACCAGCCACGAGTCAAACAAACGGTAACGAAGGGAGTCGAACGGTGGCACTACCCGGTGTGTACCGGTGTGTACCGTCGCAAGAGGAAAAAAAGCTTCCCCACTTGACAGAAGATTGATAGAGTTATGATTGGGATGCGGGAAGATAAATAAAGCGAGAGCAAAATTTTGATTAGCCTTCCTGCTGCTGGTGCTGCTGCTTCTGCGGTTCTGAGTTCTTGTGACCGCCGAACTAACGAGAGAATAAAATCAAAATACTTGACGTTCGACTTCATAATGCTCCGGCGTGTACAGTGACGGCAGGGGGAAGACACACCACACAAAGGAAAGCATATTTTGCTCACCCCGCCGCTTGCGGCTTGACACGTTGACGATTTGTCCCCGATTGGCGGTGCGAGTTCGTCTTCCCGTTCGAGTTCCACCATCTATTGCCCTCTTTTCTCCATCAATCTTATGCTAAAACGGACGCCCAGTTTTTTCATGCGAATTGCGAATTTGACAAAATTTTGCATAAATAAACTCCGCATCCTTTTTGCCCCGTTACGCGTCTACCGCAATGGGGGGGTGCGCATAAATATAATGTTGCTACGGGTAAGGCGCGCGCAAGGAAAAATGACGGTGACATCACTTCAATTGACCATTGTTTGAGCTGTCATCATTTCGGACCCACCGTTTCGCAAACGGTGGTGGTACATCGAATACCAAGAGTCGGTAATTGAATCGTCGAACGCACGTTCGAGTGGGGTTTATGGACGCGCAGCTTTGAATTGGGTTAACTTCAAACCGGGGAAGGTGATGAGGTGAAAAATCATCTGCCTGATTTGCGTTGGGCAAAGTAATATGATAAATGTGTGTAAGATCGAAACAGTAGGAGGCCACTATCGAATCAAAATTTATTATGCTGGCAAGGAGATTTATTGGTTTTGGATTGGAAAGAATGGAGCTGGAATCAGGATGAACATATCTTTGGTAGGTAATTTTATCAAGTCACTTGTTGGTAGTATTGTGGATAAAACATTATTTTTCGTTAAATATTACATTTAAAAAATCCATCCATAAGGCTTTGCAGGTAGCAAGGCGAAAGTTTTACTCAGCAGCATCAAACACCTATTCAGTAACGCGTCATTTAGCAGCTACTGTTTAATCGCTTTCAACTTGACTTCCCTGTCTGTTTCTGTTTGAACTGTTTTTTAATCTCATTTCGCCCCATTGTAGCCCACAAATTTGGTTTCTTTTGGAGCAAATTCAAATATACAGAAAACACACACAGGCGATGAAATTACGAACAGTTTTCAAATGAATAAATATATACACAACGATCCGTTTTTTCAGCTGCTCGACCATCCGTCATACACAGCCGCACACGGAAAAGGGTGATAATTTATATGCTAATCAAACTTATCGAGTGTTCAATTTTATGGCTTCATAACACTTTAATTACATTATTCAATTTATTATTTTCATGCGATCGCCGGTGTGTATGTGTCACAATGCATCTCCGATTACCATAACGCAACCGTAGTGCTCTCCTAATGTTTATTCATTTTTTTTCGGGACGTTGGAACGATCGCCGATGGTAGAAAATTTTGGGTTCGAAGCGTTACGAAACTAACCACCGACACCGTCTATTACTTGCACGGTTGGCTGTGCTCGTACTCTCGCTGTGTGTGGCGATGTGAGGTGAAGGTCAGCAATTTTAGATACTGTCCACCTTTGCTGCGCGTTGCGTTTTGCCGCATTCATCACTCACGTCCATAATGCTGCACACATTTGATCATTAATGCCAATTACGGGGAGGTGGTGCCCAGGAGTAAAACGGTGCAAATAAGAAGCTTGAAATATGAAGCTCCCCCCCATAAGCAAACAGCAGGCGTTGCGGTGCGGGAAAGTGCAGGAAAGGGATACTCAAAATTGCAGCTGCTGTCGAATGAATGAGCCACACCGCGCCTAAGCCCATTTACCGCTCGAGAGTGGCATTACGCTGCTTTCCGAAGCCTGGGTAGCCTTCGTTTTTCGCAGACTTCGTCGGCGGCGGCGGCAGTGTGGCTTGCAATTGCATATGGATGCATCGTTGCAATGTCTGAGTCTGCTGCTGCTATTACTCTTGTTGATAAAACATCGATTCGCATCTAATATGAAGGCACCGAATTTAAAATTCATTATGCACTCGCGTTGTGTGTGGACCGATTCGGTCTGTTCTCTTGCTCGTCGTCGTTGCTTATCAGCACGCTTGCTCCACGCCACATACCCACGGACGGGAGACGGCGGCTATAACACCGGGTGTGGAAATTGATAAGTTCTCAGGCGATGTTATTGTGGCGCAAGTTTTCATTAAATTTTTAATTCCCTTTCCTCTTTGGATATTCGCTTCCTCTTTCTTTCTATCTCTTTCAGCGGGTCATCTACTCATCCATTCCACGCACTTACACTTAACCGCAAAAGTTATGAATTGCAGAAATAAAGATGCAAAGAGCGTTGCGCAACGGCTTCTTGTTGCACACACCATCACCATTCGTCCATCCAAGCACTTACCTGGAGAAAAGGGGTAGAAAAAGAAAATTGAGCGTTGAGAGAGTGGCACATCGTAAAAATGCGTGAAATATAAGCTCGTAAAAAAAATAACACCGCATGGTGGGTAAAAAACACACAGCATGCACCTCCCCCTCCTACCCCCACACCATGCGGTAAAAGGAAATAAAGTAATTGTCTATTATTTTATTGGTCTAATTCAGCGTGAAATTTTAAAATAAACAACCATCAGCGATGCTGCTGTGGGGCTAACGATTCTCGTTTGCTTCCTGTAGCTGGCGCCTAAATGAATGCTGGAGCTATGCACTTTACTGCACACAAACGCATTGGCGGATGGAAACAATTATAACTGAACTGAGCGTAACAGGTCTTGCGCTTTCTTGCGAGTTCGGAGGATTTTCGGCTCCATTGGAGGCAGCCCGCGCTGTGGAGTGTGGTCGGCTGAGATTGGCGATAAAAAGTGGCAGCTTGAGTGAGTAGCGGCGGCGGTACAAACTCATCCATAGCCATAGGTGCGCAACCAATTATGAGTGCGAAAAAGCCATAAATTCTGTGGAGCCCCATTTTTGCAGCTCGGTTCCGGCTTTTAGGTGGAACTGTGCGCGATTCGCCCATTAGTTTGTGTCTGACGGGTAGGTTTGTAATTTATGGACTGGTTGATCTGTGAGTGTAGTAAAGGGTCTGTATTTCCACAACTGCAAGTGCAAATGGATTTATGAGGCTGTGGATAATACACTCATACAAAATAGTTTCTGCTGGATAAGCTGATTGTTGCTTTTTTAGAAATATGGTAGGAATGTTCATAATTTCAAATACCAAAAAAAAAACTAAATAATATTTTTTTAAAATTAATATCGCAATTAATGATAAACAAATTATATGATCCAAAATCACTCTCAGGAGAGTTTAGATCTGTCAGATCTATAATAGTTGAAATTTATCCATCTGCAAAAATGTTGTTACATAAAAAATTTTGACTTCAAATTTGTCCTTAAATATCCCGTAGTAATTGGATTTACAAAAAATGGTAATCATCAAAAATTGACATTAATGCAGAATTAATTTTATTGTGATTTATTACAAACAACAAAAGGGGAATCGCTAGTGTTGTGTCAATCGTTTGAAATGATGTTAAAAGATGCGATGAGAGAACAGATTCAAACGTTAGAATTAATATTAAAACTGATTTGATGATGCTGAATTTCAAGCGAATCAGAATATTATGTCTATAAAACTGTTTATATAGTGCAACAACTATTTAGTTTTATTCTCATTAAAATACATGCCATATGTATGCCAAACGCATATATTTAGCGCGAATACGAAATGCAGGAAACGGTTAAAGCTTCTATCGCAATCGACGTTGAAGAAAATAAAACACACAACCCGTATGCATGTTGTAAAGATGTCATATTATTCCCTGAAATATGAGCATAAAATGGGCTGTAAAAATTAAGCAATCCAAAACCAAACAGCGGTGGACAATAGCGGCCAACCGGCCAGCCAAACGGGGAGTTGGGTTGGTTTGGCCATCGCGAATATGTGCGTGTGCATAAATTATGAGCATTTCACGCAAATTATTTTCGTTCATTTTAAGAAGCGCACCAACCACCAGTAACAAACGTGTAAGGAAACATTTATGCATTTTATTTCCCATCACCCTTCGCCGCCCTCATGTTCCCTGGATGGTGGTGACAACAATGTCAATGGTGGAAATTTAAAGCCTACATCGCCCGGGAGTAGAAATCAAGAGCCACCGACGCACGGTTGGGTCGAGCTGGTGCTTTTGTGCGAGCTGGTGCCACCTTTTCTCCGCGTCATAGCTTACACACTTGACTTGTGTGGCTAACATAATACCCGAGACAAGAGATGGCCTGGAGGCAAAAAGAAAAACCGAACCGAGGGCGAACAATTGGACTCGCGCACACTCATTTGCTATTCACGGCATGATTTATTTTAATTATTTCTGAGCAATGCTTCGATACGGTTTACGTCTGGTGTTTTATGGTTTGTCCCGTGTCTCATTGATAGTCACTCTCTTATGCAGGTTCCGGGGAGAAAATCGAGGGTGATGTTATGGCTCAGAAAGGACCCGGTAGGGGATTGAGCGCTGAGTTCAAATCAGCGGCAGCGGCAGCAGCAGCAAAAAAAGGAAAGAAAAATCTGTCACCGTAACCCGGACTATTCTGCCTGACCTGGGTTGAGACAATCTGCCGGGTTGCAGCCCAGTCTTTCAGTCAGAAGTGTGTTCCGTTTTCCACAATATTTTTTCTTAGTTGGTTCCCGTCGAACGTCCGTTCGTGCGATGAAAGTAACCGATATGGAATCGGTGGTGGTTGGTTTAATGGAAAGTTTTATACGATTCTTTTGTGCATCCTTTCCTGCCAGAAGGAAAGAGGGAGAGATAGGTCGTTTCCGGTGCGCGTGAAGAGGGAACGATTCGATGCAGTGTCTAAATGAGGATTCGTTCTGAGTGGCCGAGTAGTCTGATAAACGGAGGTGGTTGAGGAGGAACGGGCGCGCAGAGACGCCGACGACGGCATTTAAACCGTAAATCCGATGCAGACTTGTGAGCAGAATCGTAAAATAAGCGAACGGCTCAATCTTGGATCTTTCATGGGCGAGCAGGCACCCGCCCGGTAGGCACGCATGCGATAAGGACTTTGACGACGGACACAACTGACACGACACACAATAGCGTTAACCCATTTAAATGAAATGTCAAGCAGTGTCAAACGATTTCCTTTATTCAATTACATTAAACATGCGTTCGATGGTGGATATGGTTTATTCTGAACGCCGAGGTTTCGTTTATGACTCATTTAAATACTGTCGAACTCACCATGGATAGAGAAAATGGTGGCTAAAGTACAATGAATCTTTTCTTTTTCAAATTAAACTAATCCGGTAAGAAGTTTCTGTAGGATAATAAGCGACGCGCCTTGGATCATGGAAGTCTTATTACTAATTTTATGGTACTCTGCTTTCACAAGGACATCCTTACCGGCAGAACGGAATGAGTCCCGACAGGGATAAAAGAAAGTAAGCGATTGCGCAAAACTCTCTCCAAATGAGGCTATCTTAATTAGTCGAGGCCAAAAGTTTTCTTCATTTGAATGAAGACTAACCGGCGGGGTGGTGGTAATAATTCTGTGCACCAACCGCGTCCCGAACGCGGGAAGAAATGCCATTACTTATGCTTATCCGCCTGCGCCTGGCACCGTGCCGCCAGAGAGCAGTAATGCTCATACATACACAAGCTCCCCAAAGAAAACTCGTTTATCCACACTTTCGCAAGCAAAACTGGCATTATCCTCTCTCGCGCGCTTACGGGTGCGAAAAACTCCATCAGCTTCTCGTAATAATCATAATGATGATGATGCGAAGATATTTGTCTGCTATTTTGCGAAAAAGTTTAAAATCTCACAACACTTCCACGATGCTGTGGGGTCCCACGTGCCATCCATCCTAAAAGCGATCCCCATTACGATAACGGGCGGGGCGTGCATACAACGGCGTTAGGTGGAGCCCCGTGTTCGGTTCGGTTCAGGCTATCTGTACTTTGCTCCCTAATGCGCCCTAATGCCTGCTACCGGTGCTATGAGTGGCAATAATAATCCTTCTCGCAGAGCTCTTTCACCGACGGAGGAAAACTTCCATCCCTGAAAAACCTCAGGTGCTTTACATTTCACGGCGGACGTGAGGGAGCGGGGAAGTGCGGAATACTCCTTAAGATATGATGCATGTTCTGCTTTGTGCCCTTTATCCATCTAGCCACCGTTGCGGCGGTGTTAGGTGCTGCCTCTCGAACATGTTTTGCCTTCGATAAAACAACGTGCAAATTGCGTTCTAAACTGCGCCCTGGGACGCATACTCTCACCTCTTCGGAAAACATCGGAATTATGCATCACAGGTCGGGCGGACGGAGACAAATCTTATGCTCATGACTTAGTGGTTTGGGGAAAGATACCAAGAAAGTCATGTCTGCTCGATACACAGGATCACCGGCAACAGCACTCGGTGGCGGTGCAAAATGGTGCCGCTCACCATATCACCTTTCCGAAGGGACTGGCAACATCGCGCCAGTCTCGTCGTTTCTTCGTCGGTTGCGCTATCCGGCATTTGTTTTCGGGACCGAAATCGTTGCTTTTCATCTTACCACCAACACCCTTCTCTCGCCCTTCCTTTCCCCAAAACCATCCCAAAGGAACCGCGGGCGGGTTCTCGATTGCATCTTTTGCGGGAAACTGAATCGACATGCTCGAGAATCCTCCTTCTCCACAGCTGCCTTTGCGTTGATCGCTTTTGAACTGCTCCGGCGTAGCTGGGTAACTCTGAGTAGAGCAGTTTGGGGGAAATATCGAGAGAAGCTTAAAATACTTCCCTAACGATATCGAAACACGTACGAGGCGAAAATTTACTTATGAGTATTTGCGCGACATCTATGGCTTTCCATCGCATCTTCGTTACAAGTATGAACCGTTGTGGTAGAATTTCTTGGAGGAAAATAACAGCAATTCGTCGCCTTTACCTGTGCATGTGTGTGTGTGTATGTAAAACGGTGTTCATGCCCGTTTGTATAATGACGGAAATCTTCGATAAACTTTTCCAACATTCTGCTCTCCCGCACCACACCAAGTACAAACGCACTGGCACGTTGTAGGAGAAAGGCAAGGAGGAAGAATTTCACAGGTTCATAATACATCCCACAGCGAGTTTAGCTACCTTTAACGTTTATTTTTATCTTCCTCCTCCCTCACTCCGACCACGTGCAGCTTTTCTTTTCGAGGCAAGTCTAGATAGAGGAAGAATAATCGTGCAAAGTTTTAACGTACAACGGCGACACAACTTTCCCAAGGAGGAATGTGCCTGGGATGGTGTGAGATGTTTAAAACGAAACGCACAACATCCAGTGTAAAACTTACGGCGGGGCGTACGTGTTACTGGTGGCCAACCTAGCTTGCGCGTTTTTAGAAGAAGAATGTGATTCTGATAAGAGAATATTCTCTTAAAGGAAAATAGTTTCACAACTCATGCATCGAATGAAAAAGTTATTTCTTTTAAAATCATTTTTTATAAAAGAAATAAAACATGAAATTCAATGGCGAATTGAAACTCAGTAAACAATAAGATGTGGCACCATGAATTGCCAGTTTAATTTACTACAAACCATTTCGTTTTTATGTGAGCCACACCATGTTCTATGTAAAGTGATTTACAGACTTTAAAGTGATTTACAGGTTCTTAAGAACAATTTTTATTTAATAATATACATAAAAAAGCCACAATGTGACTTTAGAGGAATCGTATGAAAAAAAGGTTTTTAATCAAATACTGTATTTCATAAAGTCAATTTTGTACGATCCTTTCGTTTAATAGATACGGCCGGAAACGAAAAGATGAATTCTGTTTAAAGTTACAACATGACAGAAAGCTGGGGTACAAAATTTGCATAAACTTCACACAGTCAGGTATTGACAAAAGGAGCAACGGAAGCAGCACCATCAGCAAAGATGATGATCCAGCCGTTATGCCATTGCACGAAAACAAGTTTAAACAAGCGGCATACAGGGAGAGGGAATGAGGATTTGTTGTGCCCTTTTCTATGGGTGATTCGAGTATTTTTTCTTCTATTTTCCTTTGGCACCTAGTACTGAACACCTTCACATTATCCAAACATGAAAAAACAGGGATTTATTTTTTCCATTCCTTCCCTCCAAACCTGCCATCATTATCAACAGCAGCAGCTTCATCATGCACCTTCCTTGCGAGGGAGCAAATTTTCTCCTTTGCCGAGAGCTCCCGCTTTTAGAAAAGTTTCAGCCCGACAGGAGGAGTACACAGCACTTAATTATTCATCCCTTGTCACACCGGGAAGATGACGGGCGTTCCCGTGAGAAACAAAGGAGCCATATTCGGGATATTGTTGTAAAAGCGGTAGGGCTATAAAATTAGAAACCAGCTAGCGGTGGAAGCAACCGACGGCATTAAACACTGCTCAACAAAAGAGAGACATTACAAATTACAAACAGTGCACGCGAAAGGTGCTGTTCCTCGCTAAGCAAATTACCTTCGCGCGCAGATTTATTCGTTGTCGCTAATTATATGATCATTACCCGAAGGGATATGATTGAAACTTTTAGAACCGAACTTTTTCCAGTCTTCCTCCGTTGGCCATACTTTGTTCCTGCATTTGAAACGTGAAACCGACTTTCCTTTTCCAGTTGCAGTTGGTTCTGCGCTCCTCTCTGGATTTCTTTGGCGTGTCACTGTCGGCTTCAACACACGCGGGGTTGGTTCCTTCACACGTTCCCCGAATTCCTGCATCACACGCTTTAACGAAACGCAAAAATTCCTGTGCCACATTTTGGGTTGCGCGTGTTGCGTTATATGCGCGAAACGAACGACAGGAACGACGCATCGTCAGCGCACCACTTGCCGTCCGTCAAACGCTTCAAGTTCTGCGCCAACCGGCCAGGCAAGTGTTCCGCGCTAACAAACTGGTCATAGGTATCTCCGGTCACGGGAAGCGGCAGGCAAGCAGGGAGACAGGCACTGGCAGGCGGTAGTGCGCACATTAGCTATTCCACTCAGGTGCACATTTGGTGGCATCCGGTAAATAACATTTATATTTATTTTTATTGTTTCAATAGCCCGCGGTTTTTCCGTCGGCCAGTTGAATGTTTGCCTTTTTTTTCTGGCGGGAGGAAGGGGGTTTTGTGCTTTGGTTCGGAGTTTAGTGTGTTATGCGTGTGCGTTTCTGTTTCGATTTTTTTCGCTTTCTTCTCATCGACTTTGTTTTGCAAAGCGCCAGGAAGCCCAAACCATTTAATGCTACTTATACGTGTTTTTATATCACATTGTGTTTTTTTCCTCTTCTACGTTTTTCTGAAAATTTCAATTATACTTTTTTGTTGAAACTTCTTTGCAAACGATTCACAAGGGCTTGCCTTTTTTTTCCATTTACACTGCAACTCATTTTTGTAACTTTGATTTTACAACGGCTTCTCTTCCCGGCGTAGATAGAGCGCGATGTCTTCCGGTGGTGTGTAGTCGGTTGAAATGCATGGCGCATTGCATCGTGCTCACGTCTCGGTTGATCGGTTCCGTTTGTTTCGGTTGTTCTTGTAAGAGGCTCCTTTTATGGGCTAAGTATCGGTTTACCTCCCTTCCTACCCATACACCACGCCGCATATTACCACGGGGTTGCATATTAGCGTTCACCCAATTACCGACCGCCCGTCTGTCCGTGACGCCGAAAACGGACTTGTCCAAAAACCGTAAGAAGCATTTTGATGCATGATTGAATGGGCCAATTGGCCGGCCGACCGATGCACATGGGCAAGCAGAGTGTGCCTTACGGTGGAAAATTGGTTAAATTTTGACACCTATAACGGGCCGGTCCACGGTGCGGCAAAACATCAACCAACGTGCAATTGATATTCCTGACGCGGCGGGAGCCATTTCAACGGGCCCATAAGAAGGTGCGGCAAACTTTTTGGTAACTGTATTCTAATAGCAACCAGCGATGGTTTTGCCAATTAAAATGTCTAAAATCGTTTCCACGTACTGGGAACGAAATAAATAATCGTGGGAACTGGCTACATGCAGCTGTGTCTTCTGTCGATAATGCCGAACTCGTCAGGGTGTGATGAGTTTAGCTTCAGATTTTTTAAGAACAACCATTTTTGGATCCACACAATCGACTGCATTTAACGTACAAAAGATAATGCGTTGCATTCCCGGCGATCAATTTCGTGGCTTTCGCTCTCGTTTCGGACGGGAACTTTCAGCAGACGCCAACATTAATCCCTTCACTGCTGTCCCTTTCCGCTCGCTTTCAAAGTTCGTGCACTATTACCTAAAAGCAACACAGGCAAGCAGGCGTTGCTCCCAGCGCCGCACATATTACGTGGGTATGATTTTGATATCAAAAACGCATTAACAGCGGACCATAAAACAAAAGGGATTCGCCACATTCGCCTACCGACTTTGCAAACATTATAATCAAATAATCATTAATTTCTGATTCCCCCGTTTGTACCTCTGCGCCCTTCAGACACGTACACTAGCACACCTCCACCATGCTTGGTCAGAGTGGGTGATCGTATAAAAAAAAAACAAGGGAAAAAAGCCAACCGATGGGCCAATTATTGTTGGCAGACGTACCCCGGCAGACCAGCGCCTCGCTCCCACGGCGAAAGTAATCAGTTTATACATCTGTAAATGGACATAAAGCTGGAAAATTTAGCGGGTATGAATTGCACGCACCGCTCATCAACACCTTCACCCCCGTCGCACCAAATGGTGGAGAAATCCAACTCCGGCGGGGCAACCGATCCGGGTAGATAGTGCCTAGTCCCTGCCTAGGGAGCATTTCTCACAAAACTCACTCAAACTTCTTGACAAATGGCGTACGACTGCGGCTGGTGCAGCAGCAAAGCATTGCATAAATTTAAACCGTGCGTTCACAGGACGGAGGCAAACAAAAAGGAAATAAATGGCAGCAACAAACTTGGCAGCCCCCATGTGTAGGCCACGGGGTGGCGTGTTTCGGAGGAGCGAGTTGGGTCGTACCCCTTTTTCGGAAAGTCAGCATGCGCAATGAAATCAAGTGGTGGACTTCAAATGACTTATTATATTCTCATTATGCTAATTAGGGTATTAATCATTCACTTATGCCACTTGTGTTATTCATTAAAGCCTGCCATGATCGTCTGCACATGAAAAAGTGTGATTGCACTTTTCGTCAGCAGTTGGGACGTTATGACCGGCTGGCGCTCAATTGTTTTCGTTTGTATAGTTTTGTGAATTAAATGTAAAATTATAATAACATAACTCGGACGACAGATGCCAAATTCAACAAAAGTAAAAACAATACTTTAGCATTACGAGTTGCAAGCTGATTATGAAGATGTTTTTAACTTTAATGGCTAAATATACTTTGATAGTTTACTCATTTGTTGTTTAATGAAAGAAAATTTTAAGCACAAATTACAACACCAATGTTTTTTTGTGATTCTTACTTTCAAATTTGCCTTTTTACAAAACATTTTCAAACGGTTTTATGTACATAAAACCTTATCAATTATGAATGATGTGTTCGATATTATTTTGATAAAAATAACATAACAAAAAATTGGTCAAATATTGATCGATGAAATTGAAAATCCATTATTTGGAAAGAACGAAAAATGAACACTTTATTGCAGCACTACGAACAAACAAGGGCAACTTTACTGTTGTCCATTTTTTATCGCACCGAAAGTAGGCACCTACTAGGCACTAAAATTGCATGGGGCCTCCTGTTTTCGCAACAGGGTGTGCGTTTATTTTTGTTTGCCAAATGGGCGGTGCTAATTTTTGCAGTTGCAAGTTACACCCTCTTTTTGAGGGCTGCTTTTTACACGAACTTGCAGCTCACCTCTCTCCTTCTCTCGCTTTGGCTTACACGTGTGGAGTGTAGCCCTAATGAAAGGGTGGCATTTTTTGTAGCTAAAGTCACTACACTGACTTCCGAACCACCCAAGGGGGGAGGTTAAAACAATTCCTGAGACCCCAGGCAGCATGGAGTTAGCAACAGCAGCAGCAAGCGTTGAAGTGAGAAACATGCATCTCATGGCACAAAACGGATCGGACAAATGGCGTACTCATTCACCTGTACTCAGCAATACAGTGCACTCAATTTATGGTTATTCATAATGGAATAGTTTAATTTAAATTTTCCATCCATTATGTGGCGGCCATCAGTTGCGCGAGAGACGAGCGTAATCAAACCGCCTTTCTGCCCAACGCGACGGTGGTATCTGGGAAAGTTCGCTTAGGCAAGATCATTCTGTTGCTGCTACTGCTTGGGTTGAGCGTGGTCCGAAACGCGAGAGATATACAAGCGTGCCGCCGTAGTATGCGGAATAAAAATCCAATTATAGCGAAATAATTTCACCGAAATTATTTATACTAAAAATATTGTAATCTTAAGACAACATAAATCTTATCCCCATTCGCCCACGGGGCGACGTTGCGTTTCTGTCGCTCGTTTAGCGACTCGTGGCCTTGTGTGGGGACCGAGTGTCGAGCGAAAATCTCCCCGAAAGGCATTACAAATGCCAAGCACATTCGCGGAAAGGCAGATAAATAATAGTACTTCTCCGTTTACGCTCACAGGCGTCGCATCCTTTTTCAAAGGCCGGCGAAGGGCTTACGCCCGTAAACGTTGCACGATGAACTAGCGTGGAAGCTGGCACAAATGCCGAAAGGACGGCTCACGGGTCGTGGACGAGAACCGCAGAAATGCACTTTCACATCACTGTTTCTGGGAAGCGCGCACAAGCGGCTAGTAAATGAGCCGGCGATAGTTTACGACGCGCGTCGAGAGGAATGCTTGCGCTTGCATAACAACCTCGCAGCAAAAAAAAACGGAGCCCTTTGCCAAGGACGATAATCTTGTGGCGGTCGCGCGCGCTATAGCGCCAAAGTAATCCTGGACGCTGGCAGTTGCATAAGGCTCGCGCTAAGTGCACTAAAAGCTGTTAAAACGCAGGACAAACTCCGGGTTCGGGGTGCGAACATTTGCATTCGCTCACAATGCCTAGCTCCACGTTTCGCCGTTTCCTAAGTTTTGCCGCGGTGGTCACATAAAGAACGGTTATTAAATTGACACGCGCATGGCAGCAGTATTCTTGTGGAATTTGTTTTAGAAGGGCTCGAATGATTTAAAACGTCAATGGGCGAGTACATGGGCGAGAATAAATAAGTACACGCATATAATCTGCCTCCTTCGGGAAAAAATTGCACAGCAAAGTTATTTGACGTGCTACGGAGATTATTGCATTATTCACTGCTCAGTAAACTGCATGACTGTGAATATTTTCGAAATATCCCATATAATAGGACAGCAGATTGGAGATGTAAATCTTTGCAAGTGGCAATATCTAGCTCGTAAAACATATTGCTATCGGAGATGCGCGGATAGGATAATAAATCCCATGAGGAACGAGGTTTCCAATTTGGCTCCGCGACTTACCGGTGCGACTTCGTTCATTGATTTCTGTCCATAAATCGAACTACGACAGCTATTCCAGTGTGTGTAGAGATGAAAAATAAAACCGTCTTTAACATGGGAGCCGTTTGCGAAAAGGTGCTACTAGTGAAGACCTAAGGACCTGTTTATGTGTGGGAGTGTATCGTTGTGCCGGAGGTTAAGGTTCCATAAACCAAATCAATAAACTGTTCCCGAATCCAAGGTGCTGTAAAACACACACATCCACATACCCGGGGACGCTTCCCCCATTAGGTTGCAGCTTATCGCGGACGAAAACGATTACCAGTTTCCCCGGTGTGCAAACGATCGCACGGAGACAGGAAAACAGTCAATATGTTTAATCTTAATCCGTTTTATGTTCGATATCATCGGAAGCATTTATCATTGCGTTTCCACCATCCGTATCCACGTACGGCGCTAAGCCCAATCCCATCCGTCAGCGTCATCGCGAACCGATACAGCACGCGTTTGGAGTCGGTCTTTTAGAGAAGGACGGGACAGAGAGCAAGAGTAAAATAAAAAAAAAAGTGCCTTTGGTACGGCACCACTCCGAAGGGAAGTGCCAAATGTACCATCACCGCGGTACCAAAGCGATAAGGATAACACATAACCGTGTGTTTATTAGGCACTCAAGTGAAGGTGATAATGCTGTCGTTTATTGGCGCCGGAAACGCCACTAGCTAGCCCGTGTGCTGGGTGGAGGCTATCCGGGGAGGAGGAGTTGGCTTTGAAGTGGAATGATTGTTTTAGCGGCTATATAAACGTTTGCTGCGAAGCCGGATGCGAAGATCAGCAGTTTTAGATTGTGGTGCGGGAACTGAAGAAAAGAAAATTAATTCAGCCCATCTAAATCTTAAAGCGATGCTTCTTAGAAATCACCTTTACTCTTGTTGTGTAAGAAAAAACAATCCAGAACAAAATTTAAATGAAAAAAAACTTCCAAAAAAACTGGTGCGCTCGCTAAACAAAGCAACGCCGTTTAATCGAACCGAAGCGATCCGGATCCGGAAGCTATTCGCGCGAAAACACCCTGGTGCTAGGGCTATCGCATTAGAAAAAAACTCGGAAAAATTACCTCTAACCCCGGATGAAGATAACCTAGCGTAAAGCTAAACGTGGCAGGATTAGAGGCACCAGAAGCTCACCGTTAGAGGTGTGAAGAAAAGGAAGAAACAAAAAAAACCCTTGTGACCTTACGTTGGCAGGTTTGGCAAATCAGGTAGCTCGGACGATTGATTGATGAGGGTTTTATGCAAAGTTGTGTTTGGACGCACGCGTTAAACGTAACTTCTACCTTTCCGCCAAACTATTCATGCAGCAAATGTCACGAAGACGCACCGAAACGCTCCTGCTGTTCGTTATGCGCCCGTTTAATAAGGTTCCAACGTGTAACGGGCGGGAAGGATTTTAATTAAATCAGTCAAAAATTCGTACAAATCATCGAGCGCATTGCATTATGCAAAACGCAAACGAAGACGGTGACGCTGCGAACGTTCTGCGTCGCAAAAGAAACAAAGGTTCCGGTGGTTTCGGCGTTAATGAATTCAAGCGAGAGTGCGCAGAGATGTCAAAACCGAAACGTTTGCCTTTTTTTTGTGCTATTGTTCGTTTTGATTTAATTTCTACTACCTTATAAGCAAAAAAAAAATGGAGCAAAACGAAACACTAACGAATAACGTACCAGGCGCCCCCATTTTTTTGCTTAGACTTCTGTAACAAATGCGGAAAAAAAATCCGAACAGATTTGTAACCGTTTTGTTTATATTTTTTAAGTAAACCAAGTTGTGTAGACGATCCAAAAGCCAACAATCAGTTTCATGTTATAAAAAAAACTATAAAACTTCTATAACTATAAAAAAGCCTTGACATCTTCATTGTTTTTTCACAGCGCCGTTTTCCAGCGGCGTAAACGCCGTTTTCGTGGCTCTCATTATACAGTTGCATCTGCTTTTTTATTAACTCATTTAATGCATCTTAATCAGGCATCGTGTGCAGGCGTTCAAGAACGGGAAGGGGCATGCACCCGAGTTACCGACGTACATTAACTTAATGTGTGCAGCTTTATTAAAAAAAAGTGCACATACTTTAGAGAGTGAAAAGAATTTAATTAAATTATGATTAACTTCATTCCCTCCTTTGCTTGCGCTATCGTACAAGTGAGCGAGAGAAAGTCGTAAAATTGTATGCGTGAAGAAGCTAGAGACTGCAAAGTAAACGCAGCCAGAACGAATAAAAACGGCTGATAACCTATTAATGCAGTTGATATATCTACTCATATTAGCATTACGAAGGGCCGAATAAAGGTTGCAAAACAAAAAATCAAGAAACGGGTGAAGGAAACAGCAAAACCTGCAGTTGAAAATTCCCAGGTGTTTTAATGGAATGGACACGCACTTACTGAAAGGCGTATGTATCTGTGAAGAACTGATCTGCATTGTGGATCTCGTCAAATTGCATCAAACAGGGCGAAGAAAAAACCAGGACACAAACAAAAAAGCGAACTGCTCGCGGGGAGATGACGAGTTGCTATCGAAACCACCTTGTACACACAGCATGATCATAGCACGATGTTAACACTTTCCCGAGGCACATAAGTGCAATTTAATCGAGCGTTTTTCTTCTTGATTTTGGGATTTTTTTACTCATAAGGTCCTACCCCTAGCCCTTGTTAATGAATAATTAACGAGCACATCATGCTAATTGAATTCAATAGTATTCTTTTCATAGCTACGCCGTTTCGGCGTTGATAATATGATTGTTTCGGCGTTGTGATGTTGATAATAATTTCAGTAGAATGTTCATGGGGTAATCTATTTGCTAGACATCTATCCAATGTGGTACGTACTTTGTATTCCAATTGATGATTCTTTCAACTAACTGAATGATTTTAGTTGAAAACAGATTATTCATGAATCTACAAAGATCCACATAAATCGATTTATAACGCTCTTAAATTATATGACCACCTAAAATATTAAAAACAAAATAATTCATATTGATCGCCTGGTGTCAGATGGAAGTGAGTATTACGACTATGCTTTTTAGTTACAGTCCTCTTGATTAAATGCATTTTTCTTCGCCTCGAACGCACCTCGTACAATAAAAGATTTATTACCATACACGAAGAAAAAGTATTGCCACTATTCATTTCCTCGGTAAAAAAATCATCAACAACACCGCCCGACTGTGCGCTTTTCCCCTCATGGTTCCGTACAGTGCACAAGTGAGTGCGCGCGCTTTTAAGCCCGACGCTTCGTATGGCCGGTGATTTCGCACGGAAAGCAAACCCTTAGCAAATGTTTATCCTCGTACTGGGCGGGTGTAGAGGGGAAAGTACACCGAAACCACCGGAACGGCGGAGTGCAACTAGTGGGTTAGCGCTTCTCTTTTGGCTTGCATGTGTACAAACACACATATGTCTGTCAACTCGCTTCCGGGCGTCCACCCGGGGCCGTGGTGGGCGTTATGTGTTTTTTTTTCTTTTTGCTGTACGATCCTCGTGCACAAATCCTTGCATTTTACACAAAATGCTTCCTCTCACGAGGTGGAAGGTGGGAGGTGGAAAAATGAAAAACCACATCGTACGAAGCGCGCAATCTACCCCCGACGAACATGGGAGTGTGTGTGTGTGTGTGTATGCTATCGGGTAGAGTTTTATGGTAGTCTTACGACAAGAAAGCAAAAGGTCCTGCTCGCCAGCACAGCCAGCACTCTATGCCACACACCGGTGGTGGCAAAATGAATAATATAAATGATGGTCAGTTTCGGTCGTTTCGGCCAACCGATGGAAGCATATGTGTGTGCTGCTAAACCTTCACTCCGCCCGACGTTGGCACCGCATCGTTAGACCGACGGCAACGGACGGTGTTCTGATTTGGTCCTTGGATGCCACATAAAACCCGGTCTGTATGTGTGTGTTTGCGTTGTAAGTGGATTCGTCCGCCGCGTCCATCGCATGCACGTTGACAGTACCAATATGAGGTAGTATGAACGGTGAACGGTGACCAAAACACATTACATCAACCACTGGTGGACCGTCTTCGGCGACACCGGGACCCGGGAAATGCCTGGAAAATATCCCAAAAAAAAAGCCCCACACTAGAGCGCGGGTGTGACTGGCGTACCCCGGCGTGTATTTATTACCACCACTGACAGCATAATTATGGTAATAGTATGGAAAATAAGCCCCGGTAATCGGTGTATAAATATGTTTGAACAGTATCGGTGTGTGGCAACCGTGTGCAGGGGTCAGCGCAGGAAGCGCTGGCGGCGGAGGTGTGGCGTCAGTTTGCATTTTGCTCACACTAATGTGTACTTTTCGAAGGTGCTCTGACGCCTGACCGGTCACGAGCTATTAGGCGCGAGCGGTGTGTGGTGGTGTTGCGAGAAAAAGGATAAATGCATCGCGACACATTAGTAGCAGTTGAGCCTTACTCACTTGCACCTGTGGACTCGATACTCAAAAGACATTTATCACGGGGTTGTGTTGTTTGCGGTGTGTCTGAAAAGTGCAACAGTTGATGGAAATGAGCAGAGAGGTTTTGCAGTTAGAGTCAAGTCCTTTCTTTTCGTCTTTCCGTACGAAGCAACTGACGAACGTTAGGGTGATCTAGTTTTGAAATTGATAAGTATAATTCATAGCCATAATTAATCTGTTTCGGAATGCACCACCATCAACTCATCTTTAACTGCAAGCAACAGCAGCAAACGAACCATGAAAAGGCTGGAAAAACGAGAATCAGTCAGTCAGTACCTCGAATTCCATGCCCATTAATTATGGCAATGCTTTTAATTCCGCAAAGCTAATAAATCGTTGCAACCGGTTTAATAATTCTTTTTTCTGCTAGCAACAACATTGCCTTCTAGTTTATGCTTTTTCCACACATGGTGAGGTGGAACTTCAAACCGAAAGGCGTTGGTGTGGGTATTGGGTAATAAAAAAGCGAAGCAAACTGAATACACATCCCGTCAACGAATTAGTCAACTTGGGACGGGAAATGTTAAACTTGCAAAATACAAAAAAGAACAAATACACACAACTATTGCAATAAAACTCACCGTGCGACCTACAGGGCGTACAACGATAGTAGTAAAAGTCGATAAATAAATTAAAAATGCCACTTAAAAAGAGGTAAAAAGCTTGGAAAATAAAGATGTAAAATAATGAACCCGAAGAAACCTTTCCGCAACGGAACGGATTTTGGACTATGTAATAAGAATGAGCAGAATGAAAGCTAAAAAAAAAGGTCCATCCATTGGTGATGCATGATACTTGCATACAAACACACCGCAGCGCAAAAACTGCAAGTGGGATATAAATCGTTTGCGTGCTGGGCGCCCGGGGTACTTAAAAACCTTCCTTTCCCCAGCGCAGTGCAAGAAGCAGTGACCATGGTTGCCTGCACTTTTTTCTCTCTTTCTCTTTCTCTCTCTCTCTCTCTTATTTTTCATCCATCGGTTTTCGTTCACTTCATCATCCAAGCAGCAATAAGAGTGGGGGATGTTGTACACCTTTTGCCGCCGGGACGCCGGGATATGATTTAAGTGCGCGTTGTGTTTGCGAGAGTGTTTGTGTGTGTGTGTGTGTCGAAGGATTCTGCCGCCGCCAAGGGTTGCGTGGTGCAGACGAAAAATAATCTCAACTGGGCATCGTAAACACACAAACATACGCCGTGGTTTGTGGTCGTCTTTTTCAGAGTGTATCGCTTACGATCATTAAATGTTAAATTTATGATTTATTGAAGTAATACCATCGTACCGGGGCTAGCGTCGGGGTCGCTTTGACGCTTCTTCATTCTTCATGCCCGTGTGGAGCTATTCGTTCGCCGTAGTGCGGTTTTCACTAGCATAAGAAAACGCCAATGAAGTTATTTGGGATGCATTCGGCGATGAATTGTTTTGTACTCGCTGTTTAAACATCTTCAGATGTGAATGTGGAGTGTATTTGAAAATATATACCGCGAACTTTAGATAGGTTCAAATGAAAAGACTAAAAACATATTTACATTTGCAGTGCACATTGTTTTAAAACTAAATATGTTTGTTTGCATTGTAATGTCAATTAAAACTGTTTACTAAAAAATTGTTCCATCTCCGCACAAAGTAAACGGACCATGCTTGATTGTTAAATGAAGGAATAAATATATATCCCCATGAGCGTACCGAGAATATCGATCCCCATCATAATTAATCCGAGTGTCGGTTGAAATGACACCGAACAAGATGCCCCGCAAAACGGCACACTTTCAAGTAGAGCACAATTGTTTCATTTTGTCCCAATTTCGTACCCTGCCAAACTGCCACTCTGATTGAAACCACTCGCAAACAGAGGCGAACCTTCACCCCGTCGGTAGCTAGTGTTTCCGCTCACACCCCAAATAGCTGGCCCACCTTTCAGAAGTGTTACTCATTAATTGGTAATTTAATTTAATTCGTTAGGCGGAAAAGACTCCTCATCGAACTAGTACCGTCGTTTTGGGGAAGGTTTTTAAATGTTTGTATTCATCGGCGTCCTCGGTGGAAAACGGCACTTTCCCGTGGAATTCTTACCTTCTTTCCAACGCGTTTAATTGTTCCGTGATTGAACGGTCGTAATTAGAGTGGATTTAATTAATTGAACCGATACCGGCACGAGTATCGGGTGGGTTTCACCGGTATGGTTTTGTCGAGCAGCGGCAGCGGGTCATACCGTAAAGACCGGGGAAAACAAAATCCCAATATCGTTAGTTGGAGAGCCAGACGCTCAAGGTTTTGTTTGAAGTGGTTCGCGATGAGTGCCTTTGGGTGGTAAAGGTGTGGCGGAGGTCTGAAGCGTTTTTGGGTGATGGTTAATAACAAGCAGAACCTGACATGAAACCGTCCACCGACTTTCGGTGGACCGTTTCTCCCTAGCGACCTCAGAGAGTTTGACATTTCGGGGGCAAATGGTACGACGGAGCGAACCATTGGACCGAAAGATATTATAATTTCCATCAAACCAAAGACATTTCCAAGCATGCAGGGCCTCGATCACGAAGAGGAGGGCCGGAAAATTTAGAAAAACGATATCGATGTCTCTTTGTTTCCAGTTTTTTTTATTCATTGTCATTTAACGCTCACTTACGGAAAATAAATATTCAATCGCCCCGCCCTGCGGCTGGTGGTTTGGTGGACCTAAAACAAGAAATAAAATGTCTGCCCCACGAAAATTGTGGACCCAAAAAATATTCCACAAACATTAAGCGCAACCGACAAGCGTACACAATCAGCGTTAAAATTAATCGTGCTTTTTGTTGCTTTTTTCGTTCGCTACCGAACGACAGATTGGGGAAACGGGGTAAAAAAATGGGAGAGCCCCAATTTTTTCCCTCCCGCGTCATACACTACATTAGCACTTTGCCTGTTCGCTACGATTATAACTCGCTGCTGACGGGGCTCGTACACCTTCATTCCCTGTGGCTGCACGATGATGGCCTTTGGCAGCGCGAGCGTAGTGCGGGAGTTTAATGCACTAATGTACAGGGTTTAGTCGTGGCCATATGCTTATTTGCTAGCGATTAACGATAGGAGAAGGATGGAAGCTTCCGGCACCCCGAAAAAAAGCCCAGCGGTAGTGTACCTGCGCTCTGCCGTACGAGTGCGCGTGCAAGATGCTCAATTAGTCGCTAATGTGTTAATTTCTGTGCCGCACAATCGGTCTGCCCCGCGCGCGGAAAAACGCGTGAAAATTATGAAATAATGAAGACGTAATGATGCGGAATGAATGGGCATCGGTGCGCGTATAGTGCGGGAAGGAGTACGTGTGTGTGAGAAAGAGAGCGAGCGATGGAAAAATAAAACAAACAAGCGGACACCAAGCCTGCGGCGCATCGAAGCGTCGCGTGGAGGTCCATACTCAGTTCGGTAGAGGAACGGGAGTGCTTGGGGCCGGGTTAAGTGTGGGAATCGCGCCATGATTTATGTGCAACCGATTGCTCCATCATCATCGTCAGCATCATGCGATCGATTGAGACGCGCTGCAAGAGGTAATCTTTAGATGCCGGTACGAAAAGCGTTTGATGCGTTTGATAAATAACCTTTTTGGAGAATGGGAGACATTTTCCAGCACTTTTATCTTTGCATTACGGCCTGAGATA
>JXWZ01013046.1:0-13960 GCA_000956215.1 Anopheles farauti No. 4
AGGAGAGAGAGAGAGAGAGAGAGAGAGAGAGAGAGATAGAGAGAGAGAGAGTGAGAGAGAGCGAAACTCGCACGACAACTGATGATACGGATTTGTTTTGCTGTGTTCACTAAGCGCGTTGCTTTTCCGGAGATGGTTATTTTCGTTGTTTTTTTTTCTCCTACTTCCCATCCCATATACATCCCCCGATGGGTTGTGAAGTACGACCAGGACATCTCGTCCGTCACACAGGAAGCGCTGGTGAAGGGTACGCGTACAATTAACGATAAAAACGTGACACTACGGTGCAGGCAAGGAGCAGTAAAAGTGCTCACAATCCATGTGAAGCATTCGAGCACAGACACACACATACGGTTGCGTCATTAAGAAGTCGCTTCAAGACACCAGTCACCCGACACGAACGGGTCCCCGACTACCGACTGGGCGCCACGCTTTGGCAAAACATTTAATTAACACGCAGCGCGAATGGAAACTGTTGGCAGTTGGCACTTTTGAGGTGGAAAATTTGATGAATTTAGCCAAATTTGCATGATGAAGTGTACGAATCGAGCATCGTACGGTTCGTCGCGACTGGATTCATCGTACGAAGCGAAAGACAATTTGGCCCCCTTTCCCCCTTTCCGGCTCGTTCTTTTTCCTTTTTCTGCCGTACCTTTTGCCGAGCCTTGACCGAAATCGTTTTATTGACGATGGGACGCGATGGAACGCGTTCGTCCTCTGGTTGTGCGGGTATCATTAGGGCAAGCTGTGGTTTTGTCGTCCACTCGCCCTCGAGGGAAGGGACCGTGGTACCATAAATATGCTGCCGATATCATTTACAAATTATTTTTATGATTTCATTTTATCGATATTTGATGCGCTCGAACCGTACCGGTCGACGTTGGACATCTCACGGTGCGGTGGGGAAATCCTCTTAAAAGGGGAAGCATCCGGTGAGGACGAGCGTTAGCAGCGATACGATACGTTGTCTGTTGTGGTCTGGCGTGAGTGTGTGTGTGTGTTTTTTGTTGTTGTTGTTGGTTCTGTCCCGCTTTTCGTAGCAAACCGCATCGGCAAACCGAAAACCCGTGGCTTACTGCCGATGGGTTCCTTAGCTCCGCGCTTAGCCGTTTACTCTTCCGTTTACTGCAATGCCGATATTTCCCGCTCCTCCTCCTGCCTGCCGGCGAGGCGTTCCCCCTTTTTTGTGTGCCCATTTGCGACCAGTGCAGGGTCGGGAAGTAGAAGCAGGTTTTCCAATCGTCGCCCTGACCCCATGAGCCACACGTTCTATGGAAATCAGTGTGCTACCGTTTTCCACCGCTGCTCCACTCAAGTAGCACTGGTGTCTTCAGTTGGGTCCAGTGTGTCTAAAACGAAGACACCCTGATACCCTTGCTGCCCTTTGGTCCGAGCCAGCAGTGAAACGGTTGTAAACGAGCAACGAGATTTTGGCGTAGCCCGGTTACGACCCCGCTCAGATAATGAGCACGGGTTACGTTTTCTAACCGTCTTGTTTTGTTGTTTTTTTTTTTTTACCGAACTACCACCCCATAGAACGCCTCATAAGTGGTGCGTTTCGTTGTCTTGATGGCTGCGTAAATGTGCGCTCGGAAACGGGGCCTGGTGGACTGGTTTTTCGCTCGCCTGTAAATACGTTTTTCAAATGCAATTCAACCTAATTTTAACTGCCGCTAAAGTGGCGAACATTACATTAGTGGTTTTTTGGTGCGTTGCACGTGCGTGTGTGCACATTGCGAGAGGTTTTTGCCGGTGGGTTCAACTGCTGCTTTTAAAACGTTCTGTAAATGACGTCATGCGATGGAAATTTGCATGGCTAGATGAGATTGTAGATCGAAATGGAGGCGCCTGGTGTTTCATGAAATTTCGAACAGTTTTTCTTCACGGAATATTTGTTTTGTGTACTTTAAAAGCATGCTTTAAAGCAGATAACCAAAAAAAAAACAACAAAAAGACCGCAATATTATCAGACCAGCACTGTTTTGTGTGTAATACTACCGATTACTTCACAATCCGGTCACGAACGAAGGACCCGGAAGGGTTCGTCGCATATTGCTAGCGTTTACTGTGCTAGGCTTAGGTGTATAGTTTGGTGTACTTTATTTCCATGGCTTAAAGTTTCAGGAATATGATATTGTTCAGCTGTTGTGTTGAGTTGGTTTACTTAGTACGCAAAATATTCTACTTCCGGAAGATGAAGGCAAGAAAAAAATCGATTGAATCGGACCAGCGAGTTTCTATCTTACCTATCTAAATATAATTTCCCAACATTTGAGATGTGGAATTGTTTTGTCACAATGTTAAAAAAAATATTATTTATCTAAATTAAACGAATAAGGTCTAGTTCAAAAAAATATGTGAAATTACGTATTTATTTCTCACATGATATAAAGTAAGTATTAAAACAGTAAAGTATTAAAAAAAACGTTTCAAAGGACAAATAAATTCAAAGACATAAATCGTCTAGGAGCCTTTCCACCAAAGATCGTTTTTCCATCAACACAGCGATCTCATCTTCCAATAAATAAAACCAGCTCATATTGACCTTGCCGTTCATTACGAACGGGTTTCTCTACCGCTGTCTTTCTCCACGGGTATTCTGCTGTGACATGAATCATTCTACCCGTTTGCGTAAGGTCACGCTCGTAAACAGTGCAGAACATTCAGTTCACACGCACCGAGACGCACCAACCGTTTTTTCCGTTCACGCCTGCAGTGGTGTGCGACCAATAAATCATTCCTTCTCAGACACACGTGTTGGTCGGCGTTTCGCGTAACCTCCCCATCGTTCTTACTCGATCACTCGTCGATCGGAGCACATTACGCGGAATGATGTTCTACGCGCGTGCAATCCACACCGGGCGCTCTCGAATGCGCTCACACACCCACATGTTCTTAATGAAAACTCCGTTCAAAACACCGGCCAACCACCGATTTCGTTTACCATTAGCGACGAAGAAAAATGATGCACATCAATCGACGGGTTCGGGTGTATGATCCGCACGATGCATTACGATCGGGCCATGTGCCAAACGTTCAAAAAAAAAAAAACCGAAAAAAAAACGATCAAAGCAACGAACCGCACCCGATTCCGTTAAGCGTGCACCCACTCCACCCCTTATGAAACCATCTGGCCGATCGAAACCCTTCCGCGATCGGGTCGTGTTGTTTTTTCGGGTTGGAAAAAAATAAACGCACCGTCCAGGGCAGCCGGGTTACGAGATGTTTACGCTACTGAATGTTGCTAATATGTAGTTTGATTTTGCTTTTTGAACCCAAGCAGAAGGGGAGCACTGCGGGAGGGGTAGTAAACGCCGAAATGCGAGTGTTGTCGCGTGCGGTGAGTCGCACACGAGTTTGGTGACCTGGCTCCCGGACAAAGTCATTGGCGCTATAAATATTGGACGTCTGGTGGTGACACGATCGCAGGGTTAGCCGCAGAAGCAACGAACACACGAACACATCAGTATAGAAAAGTAAGAAAAAGGTGTACCGAAAAGTTTTCGACATTGTTTTCATGCTGCTGAAGAAATGTTTAAATTTTTTTGTTTGTATTTTTGTTCATGGAGTCTTCAGTTGGACAAAATGCTCAAATCACAAACTGATTCCATCAATTGCTTATACTGTCCTTTAAAAAATATGTCCTTATTTTTTTTAAATCGACCTTGCTTACGCCATCTCAATTCGAACAGCCTACGTTCTTACCATCAATCCGAAAAAGTTTTGTCATTTTATTTTTACAGGCAAATAAAATAAATCCTTCCTTCACATGTGTTTGTTTCGACGAACCTTTGGTTGTTGCAAAATTATAGTTGGTTGTTGCAAAGATATATTTTATGTCGTTCCAATGGAAGGTTTTCTTCGGAACATATCCCCTTGTCATGTTTGTGCTTATTATTGTTTTTTTTGGCATAGCCATCCTTTATGATCTCATCTCTTGGGCAGACGAGCAGACGGATGCAGTAACGATGATGTCAATGGCGACGATGGCGACGATGTGGCAGCTCGTAATGCCGCAACCGCATGTATGACTCCCATATGCAGATGTGCAGTCACGAAGGACCGTTGCAATCAGCTGACCGACGGCATTGTTCGGACAATTCTCTAAGAAAGCTTATTTTTATAGGTTTAAAAAGGTTCCAATATTTTTATATTTTCCATAAAAGCGTCTGCACGAGAAAGCTTTTCCGCTTTCTGGAGCACTGGCAATCGTTGGCTCCAGAGTGACCAATGCGACAAACTGGCGAGAGCCGTGCTGAATTTACATTCCGAAGGACCATTGATTCCCGCATTCGTTGTAACACGTCGTGCGTCTTTTTGGCACCGAACGCGATAACGATTGCGACTGCTTTTGCATTCCGCATACGTCTTAAAGTGCAGAAACGGAGCGGAGCGGCACAGCAGCCAAGCAGTACATCTATTGATATTGATCCTGCCAAGGGCAGGAAACGATGTAAAAAGTAACGGAAAAGATAGAAAAAAAAACAACTTGAAGGTCGCTTCGCAAACAAACACACACACACGAGCACGACCACGGCGTGACGATTTTAAGAGCGACGTGGTTAAAATTCAGGAAAGCAATAAAATAAAGCCACACAAAAGGAAGCAGCAGAAGGGCTCGCAAAAGGCGATGACTCATCGCTGAGATTGAATAATGACAGTGCGTATATTTGTTCGCTCCCAAATCAGGGCAGACGCGTGATGTGTCGCAAGTCCTTTTTCCCGGCGTGCGTGGAAAGTTTTTCGATTCATACCGTTTGTTGATTGAAGAAAAAAAAAATGCAAAAAATTTTTTTGTTATTCAAAAACTACAATACTTCGAAGAAAATTTCCATAGACTTTCACACAATCGCGGTCACTATTTCCTCGCCAATCGAAACTTGTTGAGCGCAATTGCGTCAGTTCGATGCAGCGTAGGATGACGTTAAGCTAAAGTGCATTCACGACAATCAAACAAGCTTCCCTTCTCCGCCATACA
This sequence comes from Anopheles farauti No. 4, assembly GCA_000956215.1. Taxonomy (NCBI): domain Eukaryota; kingdom Metazoa; phylum Arthropoda; class Insecta; order Diptera; family Culicidae; genus Anopheles; species Anopheles farauti No. 4. Next base: position 4,979 of record JXWZ01013046.1, read on the forward strand.
TTCAGCAAGAACTAGGCGACGATGTAGGAAGAATGTCGGTGTGAAGTTTGCCGTTTGCCAAATTCCTCCTCCATACGATGATGACGATATGGGAGCGATGCAACAACAGCAACCCCAAAACAAAGCAACACAAAAAACCTTGAGGACATGTTCCTATTTTTTTCCTTTGTTGCTGTTGCAACGTTGGTAAACACAAACACAACTACGCATGACATACACGACCAGTTCTTGCACTCATCGGACTGAGATGGGCCAGGCCAGGCCAGGCCAGGGATTCCGGGTGTGGCAAGAGCAACGGCATTCGCTTGGCAAGCTGCAATGCAGAAAGCATGAATGAATTTCGAACCATTTGACACCCACTGTCGAGTGTCTTCCTTAGCGTTCGATGGTTACGACGGTCAGCCACCAGGGGCCCGATGTCGTCTCGTTTCACCCACGCCGGTATGGAAAGTTTTTGGCGCGGTCGAGGACAAAAATGGCAAACGGCGTCATCATCATCATCAACAGCAGCAGCAGCAACACCAATAACACTAGCCGGTGCAATGGTCGCACTTTGACCGTGGTGTTGTGGGGACAAAAGATCATCGTTCAAAAGGATGAGCAACATCTTCTGTACTGCTTGGAAGCGAAGACTATGGAAATGATTGTTTCCGTGTATTGGTTGACAATTTCCATAACTTTTTTTTTATAAATATGTTCTTCAGAAACTCCAAAAACTGTTTTAAACTGTTTGTGAGAAATAATATCTTAAATTACGCGAACAATTTTTTTTGGTTAAATTGAAGTCACTAACGTTGAAAATATAATGGTTCTTAACTTTGAAAAAAGTCATCAGCTGGCAATACATTTTTCTCATAATAATTACCATCGATTTAAGTGTACATCCGGTGGATAAATTTAGCATTTGAATTCACACCTAAAATAAGTGTTGAAGCACATAAGTTTAAAAGCATTCAAATGAAAATGGAAAGGTTAAAAAAGTAAACCATTAAATGCCCGATCAGAGACTATCCCCGAACCGCCCGCCTTTCGTTGCCATCTTCGCAGTATTAGCTAGTTATTAAAACCAGTATCCTTCACTCACACCCTGAACTAATTGCTTACTTACCCGACGCTTTCGCATAAAGGGCGGCTTGTAGGTGGTGTTATGGCGCCGGTGGTGATTTTTATGCCGCAACATCTTGATGCCTGTGCGCGTTGCCCTCGCTCACTTCGTTCGTTCTTAGTAGTCGTTGTCGTCGTCGTTGTCGGTTGTCTTTCAAAACGATTCGCGATCGCGCATCAAAAATATGTTCTCGCCTTCCTGCTCCTTCCGCTTTTCGCTCTGGGGCACGTGTTGCGTGCGGATGGGACAAAAAGCGAACCGGGGCGTAAGATGGCCAACCCTCACGTGGGGTGCAGATATTGCCCAACGCTCACAACACAAGGCGAAAAGTGGCCCAGGCACCAGCACGAACTCGAATTCAAATTCACAAACACACACGCACGCACGCAAATGGTGCGACACAACGGCAAAAACACCAGTGGCAAAGAAAATTTACAAATATTTTCCCATTTCCACCGAAATACGTACAGCTCATCATCCAACCACTCACCGCTTTGTCGTACAATAATTCACGAACGGTGGCGCACGGTGGCGTGGGGTCGGATGGTCGATCAACGCGAGCAGAAGGGGGGAAAAAACGGCAACAAACACACGAAAACACACGCCGCAAATAAAACGGACCGCCGACTGTCGACTCCTGCCCCGGTACGGTGCGTACACATGCACTCACGATCGCTATCGCTTCATACGCGACATAATTTCACGAGGACGGAAACACACATCGCCTCAGTACCACGACAACGGTATATTTTGGTGGCGTTTAATTTGCACCATTTTCAACGGGTGTCACTTCGTGCGGCGTAGCCACCGTGCTTCTTTTTCACTTCCTCCTCCCAAGCAGGCACTAAAGCGATGCACTTAGTTTCTAAGCGTTGAATAAGCGTTGCTTCAATCGGAAAACAGATCACTGACGGATGATTACACTGGGATCGGTGTTTGCAAAATTGTGCTACAAAATCAACACAACACACACACACACCCGTAAACGGAAGAAACAAAAATAACTGGCAGCTCCGCTGCTTTTTTCACTTTCCCACCAAGAACCCACGAAAACGACGAGACACGGGTAGCGCTCAACTTCCGATCAAACAATCCGGTGCCGAATTTCCATCAATGAATTTTCGATCGTCTCACTTTCGATCCACTCGCGGCCCTCACTCGATCCGTTCGCACGTCCCACACGAGGCCACATACACACACACACGCACTCACACACAACCCGTAAATATTCCGCAAAAATGCGACCTTCACATGGGTGACAGAAATGGCCACGGGCACAACACACACCGGCCCACTCACACGCGCACACCGAGGGTGAAAGGGGCTATCATCTTTTGATTCAGAAAGCGGCAGAGCATTTCGGTCACACTGCACTCTGGAACGATCACGGCACCAAAACACCGGTGCGTTTCAAGGATTGCAAGCAATCGGGAAGCAAACCCAAAGGTCCCCGGGAAACGAACCAGATCGACACTCCAACCGTGCGGACGACGCGTCGGACGGTGGACCTGGTGGACACAAACTGACCACCGCCACTGACCGGGGCCCTGATCGACTCGGGAGTTCGACGCGAGCGTTTTTCAGCGGGTTTTCTCCCTCCCTCCACCCGCATCCCCCATCCTTCCAACTAAAAAGGCCCCAGACTGATGTTAAAAATAAAACTCACGGCACCCGGACCTCGGCAGACCATCGTTTCGTTGCCGTCGCTCGTCGCACTCGCGAAACCGCAGCTGTTTCGCTCGGGCCTCGGGCCGACTGGTGTCGTGGCGGATGCGATCGTTACGATCGTCTTTCAAATTTTCCTGCCCGTCGCCTACTTGGATGCGAGCGGCAGGGCTGTCCGAGCTGCGGGGGAAAATGATCTTGAGAATGACTCGAGATGACGCTCCTGTCACCGGTGCGGGTGAGTCGAAAAAGGACCGGGTTTGTGATTGGTATACTTTTAACATTGTAAATCGAGCCAGAAGTCCATTTACAAATAAAAAAAATATATTCAAGAAAAGTGTGGTTGTTTTACATCTTTTCTTTTCGGGTAATTTCGATGTAAATTTTAAAAATTGAAATCAACTCGAAATCACTTGAAATTTGTCTAAATTACTTTTGGTAAACTTCATTTTTGGATTATATTCTTAATTTAAATGGTGTTACAATAAAAATACAGCGATATCAACAATCTAAAATAAAAAAAATTCTTGCTTTTCCCCATTGTGAAAATAGCGCGCGGGACAGCAGCTGAAAATCTCTCAAACCACCACAGCGCCCTCTATCGGAACGCTTCAGTACGTTGATGACATGTTTCGAAGAATGTTCGTTAGATGGCGCACCAATCGGACAATACCATTTGAGACAAGAAAGTATTTGCGTAGAATAAACAGTCAAGAGCATTTAAATGCATAGTTTCTACTATATTTTTTAAAATAATGTCACTAAATAATTTAAAAGTCAATAGTTTGTACAGAAACGAGAAAAACTATTTCTAACCAATTACGTCTAATGTACGCTATGAAAAATCACGCACAAAACAGATAGAATAATTTGTTTCAAAAGCTATTGAAGTGATAAGCAAAGATGTAAACGAAACCACCAGCTTCGTAACAAACTCCAGGCCTCTCCAAGATTAATGAGATAATCTCCACGGGCACTACGACCACCACGTTGTGTTGCGAATCTGTAAATTAGCAAATTGATTGCCCATGCACACCACAACAAACAAAACCAAAAAAAAGCCACATCAAACATTGGGCCAATGTGTTGTGTTGTGGTTGCCGTTCCCTATTTCATGCGCTCATCTAGTGCCGCGTGTTTGCAGCAGTGATGGCTTCATACGTCGCAATCGCGGCTCGGTTGCGTTGAAACTAACACCGGCACAAAAACTGAGCTGATTTTTTTTGGCAAAGAGGTGCCAATTTGACACATTTAATTAGCGGCATTAGCCGGTTTGGAAAAGATGTAAAGTGCAGTGCGATGATTTTTTTGTTGAGGGAACGCTGCTGAGACCTGCTGGTGCTACGTACGCGGGTGATTATGTTAAGGTGAGCAGCAGTTTTGCATCCAGCCGACACGTTTTACTCACGTCACATGGTGGCTAAAGGTTAAGAAAAAGGCCATCAATGTCGCTCGTGTTCGATTGGTATTTTGGACAACCAATGGTATCAAACATCTGAATTGTTTATTTATTGAATTTTTTTCTTCTATTTGTTAAGATAATTGTTTGTGAATAAAGCATTTCAAATATCAACTATGAAGCTAATCAAAATACACTATTGCTATGCTCCATTTGGAAACAAGTTTGAATAAAAAAGACAACAGAAAAAAATTTGATTTGACTATAAAATCCTCTATTGCTACTGCACCAGTTAATATTTACAAATTGTATGCTATTATTATCCACTCTTATTATTAACACTCTTTCACCCATCTATTCTTTGACTATTTCGCATGAAACAATTTGACGAAAAATTAAAAAAAAAAAAACAAAACGCAACACTGCAGCGTAAAACGGTAGTAAATAGCGTAAAGAGGATGTTTGTTTTACCTTTGCTTCTCGCCCTGCACAAACTAGGACAACGGTGTGTGGGCTACAAAGTGCGAAAGTGGTGCACGTTTGAAGTGAGGGTAGGAAAGGGTGATAATGAGGGTCGGATGCTGTTGGGCAGCAGTTTAAGAAAACATCGATTGATTGGTTGCGGTGCAGATTCCTCGTGTGAAGTCGCGTAACTATGAAGGTTAGTTCGGGAAGATAATTTCACTGTGCAAAATTATTCACTGACTGCAGATCGCTAGCGTGTTCCGTGACTTACCTGTAAGGAGAAAAAGGAGAGAAGATAGAAAAGAATGAATTTGATATTAGTTTATTTTAGTTATTTTATTCTTACACAAAATTGGAATATTATTACATTTACCATTACCATATTCTACAACAACTATGGGTGCGCTTTCGCTAAATTCTCACTGATACATACACGAAGAGAAAAACAAGAGATGACAACAAAACCAAAAATTTTCCTGCGCCCAACGTGGGGCTCGAACCCACGACCCTGAGATTAAGAGTCTCATGCTCTACCGACTGAGCTAGCCGGGCTTGTTGGGAGGCCTACTGGGGGTGGTACAATATTATGAAAGCGAAAATCACGCTTCGCTCTCCAACAGTACGATCATCTCGATCGTGCGCGCTACGGTTCTGAAGCCGTTCTTCCGCATGATGGTGTTTTTCACGGCTTATGCACATCTGTACAGACACCGAAACCCATCACCCAACCATACGGAGGTCATCTACGCGTGCTGCATTAAGTGCAATCCGTTCGGTATTTTCTTTTGGCAGGAGAAAGAAAGCAAAAAAAAAGAAACAACAGCAGCCAGCGCACCAAACGCTGCTAGAAAATGTGTCTCCCGTTCGGAATGAACAGCGCGATAAAAACATCCCCGTGAAACATGTGAACACGTTTGTGCGCACTATATTTAGAGCATATTTTGGAACGCGAACGTACTTGCGTAGCCGGCAAGGTAAAGTGAGTGGGTGGTTTGCTACAGGCGAAACAAAACAATGTGATGGGGAGGGAAAAAATACTCAATTCCGATGCTGAGTGTGTTCTGCGGAGAGAAAGTGAGGATCGTTTGCATCGCAACTCCCTAGAGGTTTGATTTTGAGGTGATGTTTGATTTTTTTACTTAATGTCTTGATTGAGTTTTAACAGAAGCTGGGCGATCAAAACTAAAATATTTAAATAATCTTAAATATTTTGCAAAAAAGTTTTCATGATTGAGTAGCAAACAAATTGCCAAAAAACAAGAAAAAAAATATGCATATTTTTGTCACAATTAAAAACTCATCAATTGTCTTCAATATATTCAATACAAAACAAATGGTTGACTCCCATGATAAAATCGATTGTCATCTTTTCACTATTTTTCCTTTCTATTTCCAACCAAGAACGATATTGAAGGAAAAATCAACAGCACGCCGTTGCAATAAGTGCATCGAGACGGGACATGCGTTTCTCTTACATAAGAGCGTACTTAATTGAATGAGTAAAAACCCCTTCATCTCCGATTCACTTCCATCCCATATCCCTTTCCTCCATCCATCGCATCCACACTCCATCGCATGGGGAACTGTGACCGTTCATTCACCGGAAAATCACTGCGGTGGGACCTGGGGCAGGGTGGATTTTCCTCGCTGCTCCGTGTCTTCTTTTACAGTTTGTGAACGTGGCGTCCCACGTGGAGGACCGATCCGTGGCTATTTTTGGCATCCATGTCCGGAGCGTCACGTTCCACCGGGGGATGGTTTGTGTAGGCTTGCAACGTTCGGAAAACCTCATCGCCTGGTTTGGCGGTGTATGAAAATCGTGATCACATTACGCGCGGTGCATCCCGTTCGGTGTATTATTTCGGAGTTGCAGGAGCGCACCGGATCGCAATGATGTCTCCCCCGCGGCGGTGGGTGGCACGTGCTGTCATCGATCATAAAATTCTTCAGCTGTGATCCATCGCACGCACCATCGCAAGCACAGGGCAATGTGTCGTATCGTGTAAGTGGATTTTCCTCGTACTAATTTTCATTCCGAGAAGCAGGTTCGAGAAACTCAAACAAAAAAATTGGTACCACTGACGGTGGCAAGTATTTCAATTTTTTTTCTTATTTGTACTGAACCCACCAGCTTTAGATTCGAAAATTTACTTGATATAGACGAATCGTTCTGAATAAAAAAAAATCATGAATTCTAAATTGAAAGCTACTGGGGCATCGAGAATACCATTATTGAATCAAGTTAAATTATATTTCTTAAAACAGAAATTCAAATTTCAATTTATTTTTTGTTCAAAAAATAATCCATAATGATGGTTCAGACTGAAAACACCTCTTCACTGGATTGTGTAAAGTCAAACGAAACTCTCAAAAATAATTAAAAAATATTTGCCTTCACATCCGGTCGACCATAAATCATCAATTTAAATGTCAAAAGCGCTCATATGGTGCGCGTTCAGGTAAAGCAGTTGCTTTTCGCCGAAAAAATCAAAACCAACTACAAAAAGTGCCCACAAACATGACACCCGAAAGCAATCCACCCGAATGCCCCGAATGCTCCCGTTAAAGGAGTGAGAGCTGCAGCCACAGAGGCCGCAGAACGGAAACGAAAACTAAATACCGAAATCAACTAACCGACCACAGTCGTCCTCAAACCGAAAAAACAAGCAAGCAAGCTAAAAAGAAGACATTTTTTGCAAAAAAAGTTGTTGATTTTGCTCAGTTGATCCATCAGGTTTTTCGGGTCCGGAAAGATTTCGCAGTGTCGAGACGAGTCATCACCACCCGCAAAGTGTAAAATACAAATAAAAGAGGCAAATAAAACCCGAACGCAACGAGACTTATCTCAGCAGCCGGTCCGGGAGACAGAGGCATGAAAACAAGCATGAATCATTAATCTCCTACCGCAGACAAGGCTCATAAAGATAATTAAGCAATTTCGGCGCGTTGATCCTGCCGGTTTGTTTCTCTTTCGTTCTCTGTGCGCGTGAGTTAATTTGCTGCACATCCAAGTGAGCTGAGAGGCAAAAGTGCATTTGCAGAAACAGCAAACTGAGGGTTATATTACGGCAATTAGGTCGGTGTACTTTGGGTGCGTAGGTTTAATTGAAAATAAATTTTAATTCAAGTCGTACAAGTATTGAGGAAGAATGTCATCCCCAAAGAGTTATTTTATCTGGAAGCGTATTTTTCTCTCTCGTTATTTTTACTTTCCGCACGTTTTTTTGGGACAGTTTTTTTTTCTTCACTTTTTCTTTAAGCAAACACACCCCACGAAGCGGCTTCTAATACGTTTAAGCCTCCTTCGCCTTCACCCTAGCGAGCGAGTTAAAGTGCGTTCCGTTCCGACGGGGAGGCCGCACAGGCAAAAGCATAATAAATCGAGCTCGATCTGTCTTCCATCATAACGAGAAAGGAATGCTTCCCCAGCCACCCTTCACCCGTTCATGGGCTCAGTGTTTGATCGTGGTAAGAGCAGTATTTACGCGTGCGTACGTGTGGCTGTGTGCAGCTGATCGCTTCTGATGACGATCGTGCGCGGGTTTTTTTTCCCCTCTCGCGTGTCCGGAACGGAAGCACGCCCCGGACGGAAGGCTCAATTGGATGGGATGGGGTGGGAGCATCCCTCCCCGTTCAACAGCACCGAAGCGCCATCGAAGACGCGCGAGACGTGCATGAATAAATCACCGGAAAAATTAAAACAAACCACCTCAAACCGCCGCACCACTCACGCTTTTAATAGCGGGACACTCTGTTTATCCACTTTTTTCCGGGATGGAAATGAATCCGCGCAATGAAGGACGGAACCGTCGTACTGGGTGGGTGGGTGGATCGTTTTTTGTTTCTCTCTTTTTTGTGTGTGCGTGGTTTCCACTGCGGAAGAATGTTCCATGCTACTGTGCGTGTTCGTGTATGTGTGTGTGTGTATGTGTCTTTGATTTTTTCGCTTACATTACACAGATGGAGCAGTTGGTCATAAATTATGGTTATGAATTTTGAAAAATCTAGCACGTGCTTGAAGATTGTTCGTGGTGATGAGATTACGATGAGCACCGAGCGCGGATGGATGCGCCATCGTCAGCAAAATGGTACGTGAAGTTAACGAGGAGAAGAATTAAATCGACACGCACCGCGAGAGTGGAATTTAGTGTTTGCTGCTGTGAGGCAGTTCCATGAAAATAATCTATAAAGTTAATTTATCGCACTATATTTTTACACTAATTCCAAATGCTTTGTACACTTTGTTCTTAAAATATTAAAAAAAAAAGTTTTATAATACTACGAAAATCAAAAGCAACATGGTTTTATCGTAACAACTTTTCTGCCAAAAGAGGGCGCCACACGATAA
>JXWZ01013047.1:0-11006 GCA_000956215.1 Anopheles farauti No. 4
AAATATTACATTACAGTTTCATAAAATGTCGATATACGATAGAAAAACTATCGATGCGTTTTGGTATGTAATTTTCTTTAAACTAATTATAAATATTCAAAGTAACTGTACCAAAATGTCACACACTATTTTTCCAGGTTTTAGCCTGGCAATATCTGCTTTTAAAACCTAATGCGGTTTTCAAAACCAAACGACTTTTAATTTTGAGCAATGGTATAATAGTTTCAAGAATATTTCTAACAACATATTTATGATTCTGATGTATGAGTTTTGAATATAATGTAACTGTTTTTAATATTTTAATGTTTTTTTAAAATGTTTTTATAAAATATTAAAATATAGAAAAACTGTTAATGTTTTACTCCACATAAAGAGATTTGGTTTCCTTTTCAACGATTCATGTGTTGCCTAAATTAACATTTCCATCCTTGGTTTTAATCCCTGCGCATTTTAATATTAAGTGAATACAGCCGCGTCATGCTGAAACGCAATGCGTATCGCTCGACGCGCTTATTCTGGCATTCTCGTTTCGATAGCTTTATCTTTCACTTTCGATCTTTCACTTCAATCCTCAGTCCGTTCTGATCAGTCCACGCGACACATCAAGCAAAGCCTAGCGACCCAGCGTACAAAACCGAAGCTACTCGCTACTCATTCTCCGTGTGTTGGATAAAAATCACTCCCAAACTAAATCAAACCAATAAATAAAAATACAAACGACCATACCAATTGGTTTGGTTATTGAAAAATATTATGAAAATGATAAACATTCAATAAATAAAGGAAAAAATAATGAATAATAAAACAAAACAAGAGCTGTAGTTAAGTTTCAATTAAAAAACAAATTAATTATTGCTTTCCTACAACTTTTCCGCTCGAATTAAAAGCTCTCCGCTGCGACACTCCACGGAGCATTCAATGGCGATGACATAAACATCCGTTCGTTCGTTGCGCCACGCGTCACAAATAAATAACACCCGCCAAACCTACCGGAGGCAACAGCGTCGATATTAGCATGGACCAAAATCAAGATGCATGTTCAAACTGAATTCCATTCGCGGACACTGAGCCCTCGCCGATTCGATAATAAATAGGAGCGCGAATGAATTATACCCTCTTTCTCCCTCGAAAAGTCCCAATCCCGAGCACGCCTCAATGTTCCACAGCATATTTTCAATTTCCAACCGCTGTCCACGCTGTGCTCGACGGGGCCGTTGCGTCCGTATCGGAAGCAATGATCCACTCAGCTTTATGCTTCATGATTAATGGGGTTTTCGCTTTATTTAACGCTGTCGCACTTACCTGTCCCAGAACTTGTCCTTCGAGTCCTCCACTAGGAACGGTTTCAACGGGTAGCTAATTTCGTTTCCCATGTACGAGTAGGAAAGGTACAGGCAGGTGAGGACGGCGGCTTGCAGTTCCGCTTCCTTCGTCTCCTCGCCGTCGACCAGCTCGCGGACCAGCATGTACACGAACACCACGTTCGCCGGGTTGATGAAGGCAACATCCTGGTGCGGGAGTTGGGTAGATGAAGAGCAGGAGAGAGAGAGAAAAAGAATACATGTAAATATCGTCTCTAGTTTGCGTTGAATTTACGGTGAAAAATTGGCAGGATATTATTGTCAATTGCGTTGCGTTTCTGTTGTGAAGCAATTATTTAAATTCGTTTGTACGTTGTACTTGGAAGCGATATAAAGTAATGGAGGTAATTTATATACGAACTGCTTAATTTACGTTACACTTTTTTCGTTTTACATTTTATTATTTATTTGTCATCCTTTCCATTTTGTTTCCATTTTAAGGTTGTCACTGATGGCACTATAGTTTCATTTAAAGCATTTGCATGATTTCATGACATCCGTTCCCTCCAAAATCCCCAGATTGAACAAAATCGCAAACATGCAACCTGCATTTGTTCTTATCAAAGCGATAAACTCAATGCCCACAAAGGCAGTAAAGTAAACGATTCCAGTTTGTGTGTTTGTAGCGGACCATCTGGCGCATACACACACACCCACACCGAGCGTAGAATGCAAATTTAGAAATCTATTTATCCAAAAGCTTCGGTCTGTGACTTAGGACCGGGCCGAGAATTCGCACTGCATGCCGCCAATCCGGCTGATTGTGGTATAGAAAAACGGATTTCGATTGCAAATTCCGTTCGGGCATACGACCAGCGTTGGAAGGATGCTCCATGCTCGTCAGTGTTGTAATTTATTCATGCGAGAACGTAGTCTGGCCGTACGTGGCCGTCGGCTGGCAGTGATTTCGTGTGCCACATTCCACACCTGCGCGAGTTGATTTTTCCACAACAGCAGGAAGCTGCCTTCCAACGGCTCTGCCTGTCTGTTCTATCGGAATGGCCGATCTACGGGTTCGGTGGCCCGATAAGGCATTCATTCGGGCGGCAGCCGCACTAGAGCCGCACTTCGGGTATATATGTGTCAGTTTCATACAGAAAAACACACTCGCAGTAGTTTCAGGGCGAGAAACAAAACACAAAAAAAGGGTCCTGGTCGGGTATTGTGACTTTGATTGCCGCGCACGTAGATGGGAGAAATATTCAACACTGGGCAGGATGTCAAAAGCAGCAAAACTCAACGCCACCTTCGACTGTCAGTGGAGCACACACACACGTATGTTTCGAGTGAAAGGAGTGCTGGTTACATCAGCCGGGTTTACGATGGCACCTGATCGAGGAAGTACACTGAATGTCATAAGCCTGATGGAGAATGAAATGATCCAAATGGTCTCGAAAGATAGTAAGACAGGAATTGGGATTGTTTTTAAACTTTATGATGCTTGAAAAGTTTCATAATAAATTTAGATAATAAAGATAAGATTTCCTTTTCTATACCAACGTCCTTTTGGGATTAAATGTTACAATTTTTATGATGGGAGTCGTGTAGAAATGATTTAAAAAAAGAGTACTCAAATAAAAGAGTGTATATTTTACTTTTCAGCTTAAAAATGTATCAACTCGTAAACGTAAGTGTATTTTTTTTTCTCTGGACGTATTATCGTAATCTTGTAGACAATGTATTATCGTTTTCTGGTTCGTTCTTCACGATAAACATTTTTACCAAACCACCGGTCAGCGCTAATCTTTCGTTTCCCGTTCCTATACACAGCTACCGCTGCCTCAAACGAAGAAACGGTAAGAATTTTCCATCAATATTTGATTCGATCACTGATAATCGGCTCCATCGAAAGGTTCTTACTCTCCCGGCTTCCGCTAACCGATTATCGGGAGACTCGCTCGCTTAAATTTAATTCCCTTTCTCCGCGCTTAAGTCGATAGCCCCCTGACTTTGCCGCAGCGATGCCGCCGTGATTGAGGGAAGCCAAATATTTGGCAAGATTTATGGCAGTTTCTGTCGTAATCGGATTTTCAACCCCACCTCAAATTTCGACGGTGTGGGTGGCCGCTGAAGAACACTTTGTTCGCTCGAGGCAGAAACATAAAAATAAGTTGAAGCAACGAAGCGGGCTGGACTTGGGGGAAGTGCGTAAAAAATTGCACTTTTACCCGGGGCGCGGTTAATAGTGAAACTTTGTTGTGTAATCCTTTGTCCAGGCCCCAGTGCCGTCCGTTCGTTCGACGTTAGTGTGTGATAGGCCAGAAGGAGCTAATGGAGCGATTCTGGTGTGGCAGCAGAGTTTATTTATTGCAAAAAAAAAACAGCAATCTCACCTTTCCCACGTGTCATATCGTGTTGGCCAAGTTTGGCCCCCGGCCAATGGAAATGCATTAATCACGGGGTGGCCGACCGGTCAGCTTGCATCCGTAGGTTGTGTTACATTAAATCAACTTTCGGGACGGTTATGGGCGCGTCGTGAGGGGCAAACGGAAGCAAAAAGCAAATAACTAAACCGAAACACACGTACACTAAACATGCCCAACAGAGAAAGAGAGAAGGCAAGCAACACACTATCTTTCTTCCATTATCGAGATAAATCAACGGGACGACCAAACTACGAGACCTGATGGAAAAAGTTTCCCTCACCGACCGCGGAAGCGAAACCATATTTTACCGGACTTTATTTATCTCTCGGGCCACCGAAAACTAATGTTACCACCAGGGCAGGATGCGTGGTACCGGACGATAAAGGTTCGTGGGTGCGTGTTTGGAGAGGGGAAATCGAATATTTTAATTCATTATTAAGAGCACCAAAAATTAAAATAAATTTTTCAGCCCAATAAATCGACCCATTGTGTGAGACAGAGCGAGCGGATTCAATTCGTTTGCGCTCAAAATCCTTCCTGATAGACATTGATAAAGGTCGCGCAACGGAAGCAACGTGGGAGAGTAGAAAAGCTTTGAATCGAATGTTACGAAACCTCTCTAAACCCAACCCTTCCCATTCATCCTTGACCGTGAACCATATTTTACCGCAGCGGCGGCTTTTGTTTCGCATCATGTTTTCGGGCGCCAAACTTTGCCGTTTTCGCCAAAATTTCACTAACCCACGGGCCGCTTGTGATAGCCGACATCGTTGGTGTGAAATTCGAATTTTAACGACACGCTTCGCGGGAACGAGCGGCTCATTAAAATTTCAACAAGTGCTTCATTCACACTCGCTCGCCGGGAGGGGAGCGATCGGAGCTGCGGAATGAGGAGGATGCCGATAGTCGCCGGATTAACCATTCGGATTTTTTTTTATCTGGTATTTTATATATTTTACATCATTCCAAAAAAACAGGTCTACCTCTGCCGGGCCAAAACCCGAAGCGAAAGTCAAGCACATTGAACGCTGAGAGGTGTTACGGGAAAGCTTTATGATGGTCATAAAAAAGCCCGACCTGGCCGACCCATCCTCGGGGTAGCCGAACAGGAACAAAAAGAAATTTTCCACCACTCGAAAAATTAGGACAAATTCGCTCGGGCCAGCCGGCAAAAAAAAACCCCACGGTCGGGTCATGTTTAAGGTAGGCGAGAATTTAAGGATTACGTGTGGGAAGAAGGCGATGATAAAAACGATCTTGTCGCGATCCCATTTTGATCGCCTTGAAGCGTTGCTGTGATTTTTTTTTGTTCAACACCTGCGCCGGTGGTGTTTGGTGTGCTTTTACATTTGTCCTCCCGTTTTTTTTTATTCACGCCTCAATAAAGCGCTTGGTTGAAAACTCAACACCAGGCCGGCTTTTTCTTCCATCCATCAGCACCTGCCACCAGATGCCACGAGAATATGAAGCCCATTTTGCTGCTGCCCCAGGTGTCGCATTTGGGTCGCAAATGTGTATGTGTGTGTGTGTCGACCCAACATTCCGATGTTCGCGGGCGGTCCAGTTTCTATGGCCCGGCACGGCGGCTTTACTCCCGACGACAGGGCCGACGCTTCTTTCTGACAGGTCAAGCAGCAACATTTAATTGGATGCCGCATTTTATTTCCCGAGCGGACACCCGCCACGGCGTTTAACCTAGATTTGCCGGCGCGGAAGAGGACAAGGACACGCGTGAGCCAATAAGCTTGGAGCCGCCATGGAGTGAAGAGGGAGGAAGAGGGGTTTCTGGAAAGCGGTGCGTTGGTTAGTATTAATTTATCCAACCCTATTAATTTTAACGAGGGTTATCTTAAGAACAAACGCATCACCATGAAGTAAGAATCAGCTGAAAGACCGAATGTAATATTTATGTACGACGAGTGATGAATTCGTTTTAGAATGCTTTTTTACTTCTAAAAACAATTGTCCAATTGTCTAATTGTCTTAACTGACGGGTAAAGAAAATAAAAAAAAACAATCCAATCCTTTTAGTTGTTTTGATATTTATGTTGTGCTCATTTTTGGACGCGTAATTTTCGTGTAATTAATTGTAGTATCGAACTTTGCGTAAAATAGCGGAGAATTAAACTATTTAATTTGGCGTCTCTCTTGATAGTATGTGCAGCTTGTTTGATAATTGCTAAATTTTTTTACAGAAACTACTAAATCTCTAAAACCCTTCATTAAATCAATAAAACTAAAAAAGCCATATTTTTCCAAATAAAAAATAGCAAAAAAGTACTTCTCCGACCAGGAAAGTTTAAGAACCATGCCGGTTCTCTTGATTGATGTCCAGCATCCTGCAACATATTGCCAACGTTAGCCTTAAGCGAGCGTTTTACTGTGCACCCAGCAACAATTCATCAACAGACATTGAGTTCCGAAGGGAAACATTTTCTCACATTTTGATCGACCGATTTTACTTAGCAAGCTGCAAAACAGGTTTCGCGGCGAAAAAGGGAAAACTTTTCCCGGGACCTTTCGCTTCGAGGAGATGGAAACGGTGGCTGGCGTTAGGTTATAGTAAGCCTGCACAGAAACAATGTTCGTAATTAATTTGATCATTAGTAGATTTATGACTGGCTCAGGCTAGTCTCCCAAGGTAGGATTCGTAAGGGGGCGGCCCCATCCCCAAAAATCGGCCGTCCGCCCACCTGTTAAACCATTTGAAGTGAAGTTGTACCGGGTGAAAAGTTTTTTTGCACGAAAACTTTCACCTTCTTTCGTTTCCATGCGCCCGGCGTCAGAAACAGGACCTGAAGCGGTGTTCCGGGCCGGGGGAATGGTGCTGACACTAATTTTAGGTACCTCACCTCGAAATCGAATACTTCGTCGTAGGATTAGTAGGCGGTGAAAATCAGAGGTGAAAAGCAAGGTGCTCTCTGCATCGGATTACACACGCTAATCAAATTCCGGTGGCCTGTCGAGGCAACTTGGTCGTCCGTACGGTTGAAGAAGTCGCCGCCAGCATGAAGTCAATGCCGGGCTCTACTTTGACGATGAGTTTTGATTAGTAGGATTTAATTTCGGTGTCGCCATCATCGGCACCTACCCACAAAAAGCACCAACAACACACCTTCTTCGGGCCTCAAGCCTTTTGCTCGTGGGCACTCATTAATTCTAAACGGTCACGACAACCAACGGAAGCAGGCGGTGCACTCGGTGGAGCTGCCGTTTTTCCCTCCCTCCTCAACTGGATTGGAGCATTATGCTGCAAATAATATAATACAGGCCGGGGGTGGCTGCTTCGTGCGACAAAGCCGTTCGGTCGCGTATCTAGCGGGAGCATCAAATGGTCCTTTCGTCACCTGAATCAACATGCTTTCTGAACGGGGGATAACGTTTGCAGCGAAGTGGGGGGCCAACCGAACCGAAATGTCACGAAGAAATGGACCTTATCGGACCGCAAACGGTGCCGTGGTAGACCACCGGCCGAAGGTCCCTTTCCTACCTGCCATCCTTGAAGCAGTAAACTTCTGTCGACGGCCCTCAGCCACATCACAGCGTCACCGGCCTGGAAGTCGCGCAGCTTGCGGCACCGGTCGTGCAGGAACATGCCTAAACACTTCAACAGCTCCGAGGTGGACGCCTGTAATGGAGAACGGGTAAGAAGAAGAAAAAGAAAACAATCGATTAGGCTAGCGGCATGAAATTGACGTCTTTCTTAATAATTAGTTGCTAAATATAAACTGTTTTATGGCTATTTCAGGCGTGTTTTTTTATACCAAAATAAACAGCAATTTTTCCTTCTTCTTTGGCGAGCCTATAAGCTTACGATTTACAAATGTCAAAAAAACCTTAAGCTACGGGTTAAGCATTTCATAAAATATAATTAAATATGAAACTTAATATTAAACTCTTTAATACAATTTATTTTATTTTTCTGATTTCTTATTTCTTTTACGGAGTTTCGAGCACAATAAACACAATAATAGGTCACAAAGAGAAAGCGCGAAAGTGTGCCAAGCTGGCAAAAGGATTCAATTAACGCTGTGACGCGACTCGCAACGTCAGCTGCAGGTTCAGTTGCACCACTTTCTCACACACGTCCGCTCCGCCCTGTGGAAAGCGCCACTCGGCAGAAATGCACCCAGCAAAGCGGAACGTTAATGCAGAACACAACCCAATTCATTTTGTGTCACAACTGTCGTGCGGCTGATGGACGGAAGTGGGACTGGGAAGGACACCGGGGAACCAACACGAACGAAGGATCGCCCGGGTGGTGGTGTGATGTACCCGAGTACAAAAGAAAATAAAGGGGAGAAAAAATAGATGAAAGTTTACTTATCACGAAGAAAAACTTTTAACCACACAATACACCATTTTTCAGATTTCGCTCTCTTTCTCTTTCTCTCATTCCTTCTCTCGCATGGGCCCGGAGG
The DNA here is from genome assembly GCA_000956215.1 of Anopheles farauti No. 4. Lineage (NCBI taxonomy): Eukaryota > Metazoa > Arthropoda > Insecta > Diptera > Culicidae > Anopheles > Anopheles farauti No. 4. Next base: position 8,149 of record JXWZ01013047.1, read on the forward strand.
GTGTTGATACTTTTGTTGACAAAAATAAAAATGCAGTTCGCGTTCTTGAGGAAACACGCGAGGAAGCTGCACATCATCAGACAAATTGGAAAATCGAGAAAAAAAACACACCCTGCACTGTCGGATCTGAATGGCTTGGTGTTGAAGCGACCACCGACGACAAATTTCTGTCGTTGTTTTGCTGCAACCCGTTGTCAAGACAACAGCATAAACGGTTGACTCGATTTCATCTTCTTCATTTTCAATAATTTATAGGTGTACTTTCGTCTATTATTTTAGCAGCAATGTGGTTATGAATTTTGCTATTTGCTGTCCGGGTGGAATTGGATTGAGTGTCTCGATTGAACGGGGAACAATTTCCAGATGCATTTAATTTGCACAATGTGAGAGTTTTATTCGTATAACCGATAGTGTTCTTATCGATTTTCGTATAAGAAGCAAGATGGATATTATTTCAAGAGCCAATGTCATAAGATACGATTGTTCTTTTTCTTCTATACGAATAGAAAGCAAGCGCATCAAAAGCGAAAACGTTTGATGATTCGCTTTGCTTCATCTACATCACCCCATCCCGACTCGTCCATCAGGTTTCATAAATTCTTACACAAAAAAAAAAACTACTGCCTACAGTCATCTCCCCCTCAAAGACGACAGCAAGAGGCGTGCACAAATGCGCCATTCGTATTCCGCCCGGTGGGATGCTTTTATCACTCTATTTTACCGCCCCGGACAGGTGTTTGTAAATTGTGGCGTCGCAAGACGACGGACGGGCTCCACCCGGAAGTTGATCAGTGTGTTATTACTACTACTTCGGTGGTAAAAATTTCCTTCCGTTCAACAAAAAAAAAAAAAAATCCCCGAAGCATCGTGTTCCATTTGTGCGGTGGCTCACTCCGGAGGCAGGCTTTCACTCTTGGGAGTACCATCGTAAAAAGGAGGGAGTGCGTAAAGGAAAACTTATTCCAAAGGTAAGAGTAATGCCGGATTCGATGCGTGGTGCCCGCACTTTCCCCACCTTGCCCGCGGTGAATTCGTAATTGGAATGGAAAAAGAAGCCAACGGATGTGCTGCGAGTTTCATTGCGAGCTAAAATTTCCTCCTCAAAGCTTCCGTTTCTAGCCTCTTGTTTGTGAGCGCGAGGCGGTTGGATTGCAAAGAAAAAAAAAACAACGCTGAAACCGGACTCCATTTGTGTGTGTGTGGCGTGTCTACTGTATATCTGGGTGTGCGGAAAATGTCTTTTTCTCCTTCACGCTGGACTCTTATGCAATGTGCTTCTTTAGCAGGCTTTTCCATTACGGCCGACTGAAAGTGCCTCGAGACACCGCACAGAGTCGCACCCTCTCGCGGCCGGTGTGTTTGTAATCTCATTTTAAATTGATGCCTTCGGGCGGTACAGAGCGAGCGACGGGGGGGGAGTGGATGGGAATGTCCTTTTTCCGTGTGCAAACTTTCCGATTCCCGTTTCCGACCTAATGGTTATCATGCTTGCGAAGGCAACATCGTTGCTGAAGACAACAAATCGAGAGGGAAAGAGAAAAAAAAAGTTCTAAGGAGCTGACAAAATAATCTAATTCTATTTTAACCGAAAGTGCGAACGAAATGTTTTTTTTTTCGCCGAAGCATTAAAAGAACAAAACCGGCACCGGTGTGGGAAAGTAAGTGGTACATGCTAATGACGCTGTTGAGTTTGTGCCGCGTGGCTGAGAGATATTTTTGTCGCCTTCTAAACTTCCATCCCGAAGCGTTCGGTAAACCCGATGGAATGGAAACGAGCGCGCAGTGAAACTTGTTTCCCAATTTTCGTGCCGTGCATGCATGTAATCGGTAAAAGTTTCCCAACCTTTTCGGAACGACTTCATGTACGGGTGTGAACGAAGCGGACGAGCGTCTCATTATCCAGCACCGATCTTGTGCATGTAAGCAGAGTCCGTGTGTAATTAAATCCACCCACGGGAACGACGAAAAACCAACCGCCAAGATGTCGCGTGATAAGAAAATCGTCACGGTTTTATTGTCCCAGCGTAATGTGTTTTCTGTTAATGCCGTTCGCGGACGAAACGACGACCATGTGCGGCCACGCCAGCGAAGGTCAGCGAAAGTGCTGACGCGCATCTTGGCCATCCTGCTGGACCGCGTCACCATATTGGGTGCTCGCGGTGGAAAACGGTCGTGCGAGTATGGTCAACCGGGTTTTCCAAACGATAAAATTAATATCGATTATTATGAAGCTTGGCTGGTGCGCCCCGGAACCGGGGTTGGGATTATGCTTGACGCAAACAACCGAAGAATCGATAAAGAATTTATTGAACCGAAGTCTTGATTGCCGGCATGCTGCTGCTGCTGCTGCTGCTGCTTATGTTATGTAATGTAAGTGCCCAGCGACACAAGGGCTACGAAGATTGCTTCGATCCTTTTTTGGTATAAAGTAGGTATGAGTCCATTTGGGACCAATTTCGGAGGAGTTCTTCAGGGGTTAGCCGGTAAGGAGAAGGTGAGGCATATTTTTAGATCGAATAAATATAGTAGTCGCTTCGATTAATTTTATTCCGAACGTAAACGTGGGATCAATGAAATTTACAACGCTTTTCAGCTTGGATGAATATTGGATGTGTTTATGAGTTTTGAATATAGAAAAATTGTGGACCAAACGTATTTGAAATATTGGTTCTATACATATGGAAATAACATTTTCGGCATTCAATTGAAAGCCTGTTTGTTTTTTTTTCATATCAATCATTGTAAAATATTAGTGCGTATTGTTTTGAACGATTTAAAACGGTGTATTTTAAATAAAATGTCTAACAAAAATATTATGCAGTCCTTTAATTCAAACTTAACTTCGTCTTTTGATCGAG
>JXWZ01013048.1:0-16806 GCA_000956215.1 Anopheles farauti No. 4
ACACACACACACACACACACACACACACACACACACACACACACACACCACCGTCGTCATCATCGACAACACCCAATTTTGAGACCAAATTATCGCTTGCTAGCAATACAGTCACACACATAACCATCTGCTTCTTTTTCATCTAGTTTTTGTGTGTGCTATGGATTCGGTTATATTGGCAAAACCAAACTCAGTCTCAGATTCGGAACGATGCGTTAGCAGAGCATGAATATTATTCATTTTCCCGTTTGATCACACTCTCACATCATTGTTCATTTTCTGTCGCCGTGTTATGTCGTAGCAGTTTGACATATTCAAGATGCAAACTTTTTTTAATCTAGTTTTCATTGAAAAATCATTTAGCAAATATCTTCATCATCGCAATCGCTCTAGCATGCAAATTGATTGATTGGCCATAAAAAAGGTGTGATTCTAGTTTGAAAATCAATTATCACAACAATCGATCGGTCTCCAGTAAGTGAAAGAAGAAAAATGGTAATTCCAATCGCTTAAATTCTTGCTTGTGGGTAGCGTGTGTTGTCTTTGGATTTCACTTCGTGCTCCTGCTCCTGCTGTTGCTGTACCCTTCTTCTCTACCGTGCGTTCCGTCCCGTGTCTAACTGCAAGTGTTTCGTGCAGACGAAACTGACGGCCAGAGGTGGCTGTCTTCCTCCGTCTTATGTAATGTTTGTTGTTTTGTTTTATTGTATCCCAAAATATGTCTTAAATGTCGTTACTTTAGGTACACTGCTAGAAATAACAAGTGTAAAACCGTTGCTCGTTGCATAATGTTTGGACACCCCCATTACATGATCATCATCTCTTATTGTGTGCATTTGTAGTTACCTGGCCATAATGGCTGCTTTAGCTAGCGAGGCGGACTATGTGTTCATACCGGAAGATCCCGTTGTGCATAATTGGCCAGAAAAGTTATGTAAGAAGATCTTACAGGTACGCAACATCACACATCTTCAACGTGCAATCTTTCCATTCGAAACCCATGCGAAATCCTTTCGTGATGTCCTTCGAACCAAAAAAAAACATGTATACAACTACGTGTGAAAGCCAGATGAAAACTAATACAGATATGACAACTCAACCCTCTGAACAACCCGAGCGGCCGCTGCCGTTTGCAGGTTGCTAATATTCCCCTCTATATTCCTACTCCGAACTAACTCCGGGACAAAGGTTGAAGGATTGTAGAGAGCTGTATAGCTGTATAGCTTTTTAGATAATGTTCAAGAGTTCGAAAGTACTGCCCCAAGTAGAGTAACTCGTCCAATTTGTTTTTTTTTTGTTTTTGACTACATAATAATCATCTATTGTGTCTGCGGAACGTATCCAGATGACTCTGCCACTCTCTGTAGGACGATAGTCAAAATTGTCATCACTTGTAAGTGTCATCATGCTTGGTGCTTTCTGCTCTTGGCCCAGGATAGCGCGCAGAACTATTCGCCAGCTCGAACATCAATCAGTTACACGTATCATTAAGCTCACGTTATTGTTTTCTCACCGTGTAGGATCTGCATGATCTTTACCAAGTGTGGTATTTAGTTAAGTGATATGCTTTGTTCTGCTTTGTAATTTTGCTAGCTTTTTATTTGATTGATAAGAAACCAACCGAACACAAAAACTATGCTTTTGCATCCCCTTGAAACTAGCTCATCAAAATGCTTCTTATAGGCTGTTAAGCTGTGTTGTGATTGTGTTTAGTGTATGTTAGTTGCTTTTAGCTCTATCTCGACGTAAAGCCCTCGATCTTCGATGTGCCAATCGGATTGGAACTAGTTCCCAATTAGAAGATCCAAAAAAAAAACAGTTGCTCCTCCAAATTGTCATCCTTTCCACATTGGTAGATCGTTACATGGGTTCGGGTTCGGGATACAGCTAACCTTTTCTTCAACCTTTTTACCATCGAAAAAACTCACACACACCTTCATCCCCAAAACATCTCTATTTTTCTTCATCGCCCACATTAATATTGCGAGAAAAGCGAAAATCTTCACTAATGATAATCTAATCACAAACACCGCACCACAGGAGCGTTCTGCTGGTCAGCGCTTGAATATTATCATCGTGTCGGAGGGTGCGATCGATCGAGATGGCAATCCGATCACGGCGGAAAAGGTGAAGCAGGTGGTTGTGGATCGGCTGCAGCAGGACACCCGTATAACCGTGCTCGGTCACGTCCAGCGTGGTGGCAATCCGAGTGCGTTCGATCGTGTGCTGGTAAGTAGTATCGCCGGATCTCTGCCGGACGGTGGTGGCTATTCATACTGATTTCACGCTCGTCTCAGGGTTGCCGAATGGGTGCGGAAGCGGTACTGGCGCTGATGGAGGCTGACGACAAAACGGAACCGTGTGTGGTTTCGCTCGATGGCAACCAGGCCGTGCGTGTGCCGCTGATGGAGTGCGTCGCGAAGACGAAAGCGGTCGCGAAGGCGATGGAGGACAAAAACTGGGAGCTGGCCGTGCAGCTGCGAGGCCGATCGTTCGCACGCAATCTCGAGACGTACAAGATGCTGACGCGTCTGAAGCCACCGAAGAGTGCGTTCGATGAGCAGGGCCGTGGTGTCGGTGGCTACACGATGGCGGTGATGCACATCGGGGCCCCGGCTTGCGGTATGAACGCGGCCGTACGTTCGTTTGTGCGCAATTGCATCTACCGTGGCGATACGGTGATGGGCATTCACGATGGCATCGAGGGGCTGGTGTTGGGTAACATCAAGAAGATGGAATGGTCCGACGTGACGGGTTGGGTTGGCCAGGGTGGTGCATTCCTCGGCACGAAGCGTACGCTACCGGAGGGACAGTTCAAGGAGATCGCGGCGCGCTTGAAGGAGTTCGGCATCCAGGCGTTGCTGATCATCGGTGGGTTCGAGGCGTACCATGCCGCCGGTCAGATCACGGATCAGCGCAGCAAGTTCAAGGAGTTCTGCATCCCGATCGTGGTGATACCGTCCACGATCTCCAACAACATGCCCGGTACGGAGTTCTCGCTCGGTGCCGACACCGGGCTGAACGAGATCACGGAGATCTGCGACCGCATTCGGCAGTCGGCGCAGGGTACTAAGCGGCGCGTGTTCGTGATCGAAACGATGGGCGGATACTGCGGCTATCTGGCCACGTTGGCCGGCCTGGCCGGTGGTGCCGATGCCGCCTACATCTACGAGGAGAAGTTTACGATCAAGGACCTGCAGCAGGACGTGTACCATATGGCGTCGAAGATGAGCGACGGCGTGCAGCGTGGGCTGATCCTGCGCAACGAGAAAGCGTCGGAGAACTACAACACGGAGTTCATCTTCCGGCTGTACTCGGAGGAAGGCAAGGGACTGTTCTCGACGCGCATGAACGTGCTCGGCCACATGCAGCAGGGTGGTTCGCCGACACCGTTCGATCGCAACATGGGCACGAAGATGGCAGCCAAGTGCGTGGAGTGGCTGGTGGAGCAGCTGAACGCTAACACGCAGCCGGACGGATCGATCAACGCCACCGCACCGGAAACGGCCTGCCTACTGGGGTTGGTGCGCCGTCAGTACAAATTCACCGCGCTCAAGGAGCTGATTGGGGAGACGAACTTTTTGTAAGCACGCGACACTCGCTCGCACTCGTGCAAAACTGGCCAATGGACTAATCTTTTTCGATCTTCCCCTTTTTTTCGCTCTCGTCCACAGGCAGCGCATCCCGAAAGAGCAGTGGTGGCTGAAGGTGCGCCCACTGCTCAGAATTCTCGCCAAGCACGATTCCACCTACGAGGAGGAAGGCATGTACATCACAGTCGAGGAGGAAATGTCGACCGATTCACCGTGCGCCTAAGCGAGGACCGACCGGTTCAGCACAGCTCGAGTTGCGCGGGTCGTTTATTTATGTTTTAAAAACACACACACACACACACATCGATTTTAGTTGCCTTCGTTGTGTTTTCGTAGCAAAATGAACAAATATGTGGGCCCCGGCGAGGGTCCGATTTATTTAATTTAATTTTCTTTTATAATAGTATTTATCGATTATATCGTGTTACTTGTTTGCAAGCATCCTCTGCCCTCACTCATATTTGTTGTGCTTGTACCGTGCTAGTGAAAAGTATTATTGCGACAAGATCTTCTAAGCGCACCTAGTAGAGATTCAACAACGATTAAATGAACGATACCAAAAAAGAACCGAAGCAGAGAAACGCAAAGAGAAACCTCCTAGGCCAGTGACAATATCCGGGTAATACGTGGAAGAATTGCCGGAGGTATGTCGAGCGTGTGACGCGTGTATATCTCTCCGTTTCGCTCAGGAACTATTCCGATCGAACGAGATGAGCTACTAGATGAGCTGTGCGAGAACAAAAAACACACACATATACTCACATGGCTTGGCAGCCTAGCAACACAGTAAACAGTGAATCTAATGTTAAAATCGTTCCCGTACCAGCCGCTACCTCGTGTATTGGAGGCGGGTGCATCCATCATTGAGTAATAATAAAAGAATTTATTGTTGTGAGGTATACCGTTTGTACGGAGCTACGCGCCAATGTGTGCAAATATCCGAAAACCTGTTGTTTTCCAACCCTCACTCCCTCCGCCAACCCGTCCGCTCGGTTAGCTTTCCTCTCTGATCCGTTCGAGAGTCGTCCTCTCGCGAAGGAGTTGCTGGCGTGCCGTGTTTTTGTGCGGCAAGCAGGGACCGGTCACTGTTGCTACACCGATCGTTAAATGTGTGTGTTGTTGTTGCTGTTGCACACCGAACGATACGCGTGCCCGACTCCCGTGCACACTCCCGAGGCCAGGACGAGCACAGTACCAGTGTTCAACTTCGGCCGCAACCACCAACGACACCGCGTCGTACTGTTGACCCTCGATGCAAAACGCGGCCCGGTTCGATGTTTCGATATACCAATGGAAGGCCTGCAGCAGTGGCCGCGGTTGTCCCTGGCCGGTGGTACGAAGTTCCGCCACTAGTGCCGCATTGTACTGGCCATCGGAAAGTAGAGGGACGGGAGAGGTTAATGAAAATAAAAGCTATGCACACGCTTTTTCCTCTCTAGTTCGCTTTCTCACCCATTTGTAGTGTTTGTACGCGTCCACACCCATACTGGCGCGTTCGGCACGCTTCCGCTGCAGGTGTCGCTGCAGCTCGTACAAACTCACCGTGCAGATGCTGTCGAGCGTGACCTTGGGTGATTTGCCCCCATTTCGATCGGCTTTCGGACTGTACGCCAGGAACACAACATCAACGCGCGGTATCGCCGGGACCATGACTGTGGACAAACTGTACACGATCGAAAGTGTCGATCGTACGCTACGCCACCAAGGTACACGCGAGACAAAACACACACCGGAGGACGATTCTATTCACACAATCAGAGACTTAGAGACAATCACCACACCACACCTGATAACAGACGACGGTTTGTTTGCATACGGACAAAGCCGCTGGCGTTGACGCTGACGCAGATGTCGCACACTTTACGATCGGTTCATGATGATCGAAGATTATCGTAGTTGACCGTTCCGTTGTGCCGTTGTTGTTGCTATCCAAGCCTACATCTACTGATAAGCGGATACACTAGCTACACCGATCCTGCACGACTACGAGCAGACTCACCAGCACACATAGACAACGACGATGAGGTGCATCTGTGTGGTGCATACCAGGCTTTTGGACGTTTTCGGACGTAACGTAACCATGAATGTGCTTTTTTGGCGACATGTTTTCTTTTCTTCTTCTTATATTCTCTCCATACCTTTCTTCCACAGCGAGTTTGTTTTTGTTGTTGTATATATATCTATTTAAATTCACTTACACGGTATAGGAAGGGCTTAGCTTGATAGGATCTTTCATCTTACTTTTACTACTGCTACTACATTCACACGCGCGCACACACACACACACGCACACATACGCGTTTTTAGTTATAAAATAGATGTGTATATGCATGTTATATCCAGTGTATAGTGATACTGCCATAGAAACGATGTGCAGCTTCAATCTCGTCCAATGTGTGTGTCTGTGTGTGTGTGTGTGTGTATGTGTCATGCATACATCTCAGGTGGTTTTTCGGTCACAGTGTGTATGTGTGTGTTTCTTTTTTTTGTGAGGAAGTGTGAGTGTGTAAGTGTAAAAACTAAGTTTGTTGGGAAGATGGTCTCAAACTGTAGAAAAAGTTGTTTGCATCGTTTCAAAGTAATTCTGTTTTCTGCTTTTCCACTTTACGGGTTTTTATGGTGGACCTAGGTTTAGCTTGTATATGACACGATCACTATCATAGTTAGCGCGCAGCATGTGGGTTGTTTCGCTTTGTGTGTCGCGGTAAAATTAATTTGTAATTTTCTTATCGCATACCGCAAGAGTTTCCTTATTCTCTTTCTCTCTCTCTCTCTCTCTCTCTCTCTCTATGTATATATATGTATATAATATATCATTTTGTTCCATTCATTTCCAGTTTGACACGTTCGGTTTGACGTTTTACGTTTATGTTTTTGCCACAAGGCTATCTTTACACATACTGGTTACTCATTTCGTTTAACATGGTGAAACAGGATTTGATATTAAGATATAGCGTTTTCTCTTTTCCATTAATATGGCGTGTGTTTGTGTTTTTAGGAGCACGCTCCTCCTTCACAAAAGCAACAAAAATACAGTTCGTAACTGGAACCAAAAATCAAACCCCATTTAAACCGAAGTTAGCCGCCAAATCGCGACCTCTATTGGCACCCGTTAGAGAAACCGAAGCACGAAAAAGAATTCGCGATTGCACGGCGACAGCATGCATGGAAGACGATAACTAAACAGAAATACAGAAACCAAAATCACCCCCTTTCCCCCACCCCTACCTTTAACCCTTCCCGTTGCCAACTACTGGAAGGAACTCCAAATCCAAATCCAAATCATTCCTGAATCGCCTTTCGATCAATTTATCATTCTGGTCGTACAAAGTTTTGATATGCAAGACGAGAGTGTGTGTCCACTGTGTGCTCATTTCCTTTCTTTGTGTATGTATGTATGTTTTACAAAATACAAAAATACAAAACGGTGGTTTTGTTTGTGTGGCGCTGCGGCAAAGGAAGAAATAGTATGTCCAGTATAAAAAATAGATGTATATAATTTATATATATACATACATATTATGTATATAGGGTTTCATATAAGATGTAGTACTTCCTCTATATGCTTATATAATTTTTTGCTTGCATGTACAAGAAAGATTTAGCCGTCGCCTACTAATGTCAAAATATGTTGGTCTGCAAATCCTGCCGTGCCCGTTTCCCAGTAGGTTGCTATGATCTTATGACCGATCCTACGACGATATGCTTCACTTTGTTCCCTTCCAAACCTCCCAGCCAGACTTTGCTCTAGTTTGCTTTGATTCAATTCACGTAGTTTATCTCATTACGTATGCGCTCGGTCGAGTTTTTAGAGCCACTTCTAGCCATCTATCACACCGTAGCGGCTCCTTTTGTGATTCCGCTTTTGAACGCTATTTGACAACAAGTTAATCAAACCAGGTACGAACCTAGAAAACTGTGCCGAATCCCGTTAAAAACCACTGCCCTCTCCTTGTGATTTGATTGGCACAACAAACGCTATACTTACATAACTATAACTGAATCACGAGCGTCAACCACCATTATAGTGCCCAGGAACTGTCAATCACCTAGCCGCCACTGCTGCTCGCACCTGCTCCCTCTACCGGGAAATTGAGAACTCCGGCAGAGGGCGCCACTGCCGTCATCGGTGGATGAGGTGAAGAAGGTATCACCATCACCGACGAACCCTCGATGTCCGTAACTCCATACCGGGCACGTTTCGGGTCCGTGCCGGAAGCGTCATCCGATGCCACTGTTCCATCGTCTGCTTTTCGCTTCACGTTGTTGTTGATGTTACGATGGTCATCTTCTTTTTCCGCCGTCCCATTCATCACCACCAGCTGCAGCTGCTGCTGTTGCTGGGACGAATCCTCCTCATTGTCCTCGCAACTGTCCGTCTCATTACCGCTAGTACCACCGGCACCACCAGCACTACCACCACTACTGCTGGAGGAACTACTGCTACTGCTGCTGCTGCTGCTGTTCGAGCCACCACCACCACCGGGAAGAACCTTCGCCGGATCTTTCACATTGAGCCGGGTAGCCAATCGCTTCAGACTCGAGAGCGAATTTTCGCAGTCGGACGTATCGATCTCGGTTAGGTTCGTGCCAGAACGTTCGATTTCGGTGTATGTTCCAAACGGCAGCTTACCGAGACACTCCAGCTTAAGCACGTGCATCTTCGAGCGCAAATGCTTCGCCAGATGTCCGTGGATCCGGAATCCAACCTCACAGTCACGGCAGTAGAACGGCCGTGGATTACTGTCCGTCGCTACGCCGAACGTGGTCGTCATCGAAACCTTGTTGCGATGTGTTGCCGAACGTTCGTGCTTCTGGTAGAGACCCTGCGATCGGAAGCTCGTACCGCACGGTTCACACCGATACTTGCGCTCCATGTAGTGGATGTTCATGTGAATGCTGAGCTGGGAGAGTTTGTGGAACTTTTTGTTGCAGATCTCACACACCGGCCGGCCACCGTCCTCTTGGTGTATGGGCGCGTAGGCGGACGGAGGTGTAGCGGGAAAATCGCCCGGAGTGGTACCACGCACCACACCGGACGTCTTGAAACCTTCCTCACCGACCACGACTACTTTGCGAGCGGGGGCTACAATTCCCCCACTGGCAGCAGGTGGTGGTGGTACGTCGACAGGACCGCTTGGAGCGCCTGTTGTGTTCAGTTGCTCAGTTGCTACAGAATGCATCGGTTGCTCAGATGAACCGGACGTTGCTGCTACTCCTTCCGTGTTCGGCAGGAGGTTCTCCTGATCGGCACTCAATGAGGCGGTCGGCGTTGCTGCTGTTGCAGCAAGTGTACTCACAGCACTCTCGCTCTCCGTACGCTTACGAACGTTCGTGACGGCTTGCGCCATTTTGAGATACTCGGAGGCAAGCGTTTTGGCACTCTCTGGCACGGGTGGCACCACGATTGTCTTCGCGCCTAGTGTCGAGTTTGTACTATTGCACCGTGGACGTGACGTGGTGGTGGTGGTTGGTTCAGCCGCCACAACGTCATCCACTTCCGGTTGCACGCGCGAAACGTCAAGCTTTACCGAACCGGCTGCAATCTCCGCCAGCGTATCCATTGGTGAAGCATTCTCTGACACTATGGGACAGTCGTTGCTCAACACTCGCGGCACTTGGGCACTTGCGGTGAGGCACTCGTTCGGTTTCGTTTTCGGTTTCGTGTCCTGCTCGGGACTTTTAAGTTCCCGTGCAACCGTTTCCAGTGGTGATGCTCGGTGACGTTCGTTCTTTCCGCTAAATATCCGATACACGCGCTCCGGTGGTGCCGAGGGAGTCGTAGTTACTGCAACGGTGGGAATCGCAGCCGTCGGTGGTACCGTAGCCGCAAGGGCTGGCGGTATCGGAACAACTGCGGGCGGAGGAGTTGCTTTCGTAGCAACCTGTGGCACGACGATGAATGACGCTTCCTCATCCCGCTGTACTTCACGCATTGCATTCGGTTTCATCTGGCTCTGCTTGATGCGGCTGTCCTGTAGGGCACGCTCCTTCAGGTACTCGTGGAAGTAAGCGTTCTCATCGACACCGGCACCACCCGGTGTGGTAGCACCGGTAGGCTCGAAAGGGCCCATAATCTGTGGGATTTTATCCGTGTTCGACACAAGCGTTGTGAGCAGATTGGCCGTCCCGGAGATCGGAGTCAGAACGTCCGAAACACGTACAATTACCTGCTGATGCTGCTGCTGCTGCTGCTGATGCACCGCTTTAACTGTGTATTCTTCGTACACCACTTGATGATGATGTTGTTGCGATAGCAACGGTGTCACCATCGCCAACGGTTGCTGCGGTGCGATAACATCATACTGTGGTTGCGTCCGTGGTTTCTTCGTTAGATCCATAGGCCGAGCGGTATCATCTTCGTCGTCGGCATCGCCAGCTTGAGCAGCCGCTTCATCGCTTGCGGTCGGGAATGTTCGCTCGCCGTCGCGTTTCCGCTTGCCCACGTTCGGATCCGAATAGTACTGTTCGTGTTTCAGCAAGTTAAACTCCAACTTTGGTCCCCCACCGTACGTTATGATGCGTCTTGGTGGGTCCGTCGTTGGCTTTACCACCGCTGTTCCAGCTGCGGGAGTAGGGGATTGCGCACGAAGGTTTGGTGAGCCGCTCGGGTAACGGTGTTGTTGCTGTTGCTCAGCCGTCAGATAGGAATTGATGCGCTGCGTTATGTAGGCAGCGGCCGCTTCCGGCTCTCCTCCACCAGCCGTGGGCGCTGGTTGCTGTCCGGTCCCGAGACTACTGCAAGCAGACGTTGGACGCGTCATCGAGAGTGACAGCAAACCTTGCGCTGCCTCATGCTCCGGCAAACGACTCTTTAGCTCTTCTGAAAGGTTTGCCAAAAAAAAAAGAAAACAAGACAAAAAAAACAGCGTAAACAAAGTGTGTTCCGGTGCTACATAACGCAGTCGCTCCGACCCCAAAACACGTACCACTGTCATCCGTATCGTCACCATCGGTATCGGTGGCGGTATCCGAGTCGCCTGGAATCGTGGACGTTCGTTCGCTCGAAATCGACTGTTGATCACCTTCGATGTCGATATCCGCTCCGTCATCGTCCATGTGCACCGGCATGGGATTCAGTCCCAGCTCCATGCACTTCTTGTAATGACTCTTCGATTTCATGTGCTTCGTCAGATTGCCCTTCGTTTTGAAGCTGTGCAAAGAGAAAGAAAAGTTTCAAATTGTTAAAACTCCTTCGCCTGGAATCCGAACTCTCAGCAAGCAGGAGCTTTACTTACTGGAAGCTGCAGTGCTGACACGAGTACGGCCGTACGTCCGTGTGCGTGCGTATGTGTTTCTTCAACATCGAAGGCTTTTTGCAACGGATGCCACACTCGTTGCACACGTACTTGCCCCGACCGCGACCCCGCACGTACGTGTATTCTTCGGTGCTTTCGAACCCACCGGACAGGGCACGCTCGGCTGAAGCACTTCGTGATGGATGCTGTGACAGTGACCGTTCACCTGTCGTCACCTCCGACTGTTTGGACCGTTCACTGTACGGTGACAGGGATCGACGGCGCTGCTGGGGATCGAACGGGCGTGGTGTGGAAACCGGTGGAAGTGAATTGGCCGGTTGCTGGGCCGCTAGCGCCGCCAGGACGTAGGCCGGTGGGCACGGTACGTTCGTCTTCGCCTCGAACGCACTGACGCAAACTTTCGATTCGCCCAGTGGTGATTCCGAGCTGCCGGTTCGGTTGCTCCTGCTCCGCACGCTGCTGTGAACGATCGTGAGCGGAAGCGTCTTGGAACCGGCAATCCCGTACCGTCGGTCGCGCTGCTGGTTCGAATCGTATAATGACATTACCGTCACCTGCTTCAACCCCAACGGGTGTGGGTTGTTCTCCGGGTGCACCTGCCAGTTGCTGTACATCGAAAGTTGCTTCTGCGTTTGGAAGTAGAACGGTTGCGTTTTGTTCACCGTGCAGTAGAATGGTTTTGTGCTGGACTTCAGCCCGATGTTGGTGTAGGCGTGCCCGTTAAAGTACAGCTCACGGCAGCTTTTGGAGGGGCGAGGCGTTTCCGGTGAGATCAATGGCATCGTGTTGTTCGTTGGCGTGATACCATGATGGCGCTTCGGTGTGAACGTTCCTGGCTTTAGAGGTAATGTGTTTGGTCGCAGGAACCGATTCGGTTTGCTGGTGGTGGAAGGTGGTGGAGGCGCCGGTGGAGTTGGTGTTGTGGTTAACTCCGGTCCCGAAGTGTCTTGCGATGCTGGTGGAGCTGACGGTAGCGGCGGCGGTGGTGGTGGTGGAGGCGGTTTTATCAATATATCCGATTTTGCGATGACCGTTTCAATGTGGAAATGACGCACCTCATCCACCGGTTTCGACACCGGCGAAGGCATCTCCTTCTTGCGCGGGCTAATATTCTCCGCCATGCGGGTAAAATTGAAACTCTTCTTGGGAGCGGGTGGTGAGGGGCTGCTAAAATCGAGTTGCTGTTTCGCCGGTGACCATATTTCCGTGCGTGTTAGTCCATTTTTCGGTGTAGCCGTTTTCTTCGGTTGTTCTAGCGGAAGTGCGTGCTGTTCGGTCGATGCCACTGTGTAAGCACCACGCGAACTAACCGTCGCTAGAAGCGACGAACCGATGGCCATCTGGTGTGTTGCTTTGTAGGGCAATCCGGAAGCGTCGAGCGTGAGCGCAGCGTTGTTTGGCCCATTTGAACCCGGCACCACGATCGTGAGCAGCGATTGAGTGTTGGTGCCGGGGCTGGCTTTGGTTGTATCCGTAGGCAACAGTTGGATCGGTGCCGGTGGACCGACGGAAGAAAGCGTGTTTGGACCGGGCATACCCTGTACGAACGGGATCAGTTTACCGCCGTGCACGATCTGAGCCGCTTGGCCAGGGGCAGGAGCGGCCGGAAGCGTTAGTGGGTTGTACGCCGTGATCGGATTAATGGGTGGAAAGTGGAAATGCGTTGGTGGAGCTACCGCCGACTTCGGCGTCACGGCTACAATCGCACCGGGGCGAACGGAACCCGTTGTCGGAGCTTCCGTTGGTTTTGCCGTCTCCAACAGCGTTCCGCCGGAGTGTAGTGTACGTCGAAAGTGAAGTTCCCGCTGACGGGACTCGTCATCCTCAACATCTGCGCCACTGTTATACTGCATGTATGTACCACCTGAACTGTATCGTTGTACATTTACGGCCGTTTCCGACGGTTTGGGGGCCGCCGAACCGTCTAGAGAACGCTCAACGACTTCTACCATACCGCCTCCGAACAGGTGCATGTTGCTACCAGCGGCACCCAGAGGCTCGGAACTTGTTGTTCGTTCAACGCTTGCTACGCGAGCCCTCTTCGTAGATGAATCGTTCGAATCAGGCGTTACCTTCCGTGGGGACTTTCCGCTCTCCACGAGCCGCGTGTTACCAAGCAACGGACCCGGTGAGGGAAGCGGATTTTGAACCATATCGACAACACCCGCACGGACCGCGAGCGACGATGAGGACGATGAAGACGAGGGTGAATCGGCGGCTGCGGGAAGGGAAATGTTTTCCGGCTTTACCTTCGGGCGCGTTAATTGCGATTTGGCGAGCTTTGACAGGGAGGAAGGATTGCGACCGGGTGGGTTCAGTGACGAACGGGCCAGATTTTTGAGGCTGCTAACCGACCGCGACCGTATGTACGATGATGCAGCCGCCGCCGATGGCGATCCGACCGGGCTAATCGGTGCGCTCGATGATGCCGATGGGCTGTTGAGCGCACTGCCACCATTGCCCTGGCAATAGCAGATCGTGTGATACTTAAACGAGTCCACGTCGCGGAACGATAGGTTGCACATTTTGCACGTGTACAGATTCTCCCCATTCTCGCCGTCCGGATTCTGTACAACACCGAAACCGCGCGAATTCAGCAACAGGTCCTTAATAATGGAACGCTCCGGGTTCTGTGGATGATTTGCCACCGTGAGCGGTGGTGTGGGTGTTGGCGTTGGACGGTGTGGTCGATCGGAGGTCGAGGACGTAGACGGTGCCGAGCATGATGACGACGAGGACGACGAGAACGACGCAGACGGCACCTGTATGTGTAGTGGCACGTGCGGAGGTTGAGAAGAGGTTGAGGTGACGGCACTGCTACTGACGCAGGATACGGCTACGGTGGTCGCACTGGATGTACTGCAAACGGTCGTCAACGACAGGGATGTTGGCGCGGGAGGAGCACTGCTCACTACGATCGCCACAGGAGATAGTTCGCGCGTTCGCTTCCGATAGGATGAAGAAGCTGTGGCGGCATCCAACGTTTCTTCCGGGACTGTTGCTGGAGCTCCTGCTGGAGCCGTTGATGCTAGTACTGGCACCAGCAACGAAGACGTAGCCATAGTAGGCGTTGATGCTGGAATCGATGCACGAGCAATGACTTTAAGCGACTCGGCCGTGCTTGCTTTGGTAAGGTTCAGCGGTTGGTAATGATTTGCTCCTTCGCCGACCGTTGAACCTCTCTCCGACCCGTTCACTAGGTGCTGCTGCTGTTGCTGACCCGTCATAGCCGGTGGTGTGCCTCCCAGCGCAATCAACGGCCCAGTTGCAGACGGAGGTAACTGCTGTTGCTGCAGAACGATAATCGATTTCGGTGTCACAACCGGTTTGCTGGTGAGATTTATCACATTTTGCTGTGTGTGGTGCTGTTGCTGTTGCTGTTGCTGTTGCTGTTGCTGTTGCTGTTGCTGTTGCTGTTGCTGTTGCTGTTGCTGTTGCTGTTGCTGTTGCTGTTGCTGTTGCTGTTGCTGTTGCTGTTGTTGTTGCTGTTGCTGTTGCTGTTGCTGCTGTTGCTGCACGTAGCTGATGTAGTGTTGCTGCTGCTGTTGCTGCTGAGCTTGGAGCAGGTGTTGCTGTTGCTGCTGCTGCTGGAGCTGTAGCGTACTTGCTAATCGGGAGGACGTACCACCGTCCTGGACGGGACCAAGTTGATGTGTGGAAACGGGTGCGGACGTCGTGCCGGCCGTACTCGTCCCGCAAACCGAAATACCCCGGCTAATGCCGGTAATTTTGTGGTACTTTTTCTGTAGCGGCGCCTCCACCACCTCCACGATCGCTTCGTTCTGCGAGATCAGTTTGGAGATGTGCTGCTCCAGCAATTCCACGTTCTGTCCGTTCTAAAAGCAAATGTATAGCTCATTGACTCGAAGAGTTCGAACACACTGCAATGCACCAAAACTTACCAGATAGTGAGATACAGCCGAGTTAGCGCCCACAACGTTGGCCGATGCACCGTGTACAACTTGCTGCTGCTGTGGCGGCGGCGGCGGTTGTGGCGGTCCACCCGGAGTGTTTCCTCCGATCAGTCCAATATGCGGTGGTTTACTGTCAAACCGGGTGTACAGGGAAGCATTGTGGAATTTTGGTTTGTACGGTTTCTCTACCAGCAGCTGCTGCGGCGAGTTCATCCGATCGTCCATCGGCGAGCCGCGGTAATTCATCTGAAACGAAAGGTACACATTATGGCAGGTGTTTTTTTATTGGCGAAGCCAATTGCGAGGGCATCTACTTACGATTTCCGAACCACTGTTGCTGAGCTCCTTGTCATCGATATCGGAACCACCGAGCGAACCACCGTCGTCGTCCAGCAAACCGGATAAATCTTCTCCTTGCGTCTTGGAGGCGTGCGTACGGGAGCTACAAAAGGAAGAGAAAAAAAAAACAATAACGTTTGAGTATTTTGGACAGCGTGGACCTTCGATGCGTTCCCGCACAGCTGCTCACTACAACGCAACGAGCGCTAAACACAACGCGTCGCCTCTCCCACCAACGGTTAAGCACCCAACTGATAAGGGCAAAGCAAAATGCGTCACGAGAAAAGCAATCAGACAGTAGCACCAGGTTTTTGATACTAGAGCAGCAGCTTCAGTGGGACCGCGAGAGGTAAGGGAAATCAAAGGGGCAACCAAACTTCAAACCCACTGCGTTACGTACCGTCGGTGTTTGTAGAGGTTGCTCTTGGTCTTGAAGGCGATGCCGCACAAATCGCACCGGAACGGGCGTTCGTTAGTGTGCCGCCGGATGTGTTTCTCCAGCACCGACGGTTTGCTGCAGTTCATCTGACAGTACGGACAAACGTACCGGCCCGTGGATGTCACGGCGACGGCGGTCGTGGGCCCACTGTTCGCTACCGTCGCCGTCGCCGATACGTGGTTGGCGGTGGTGATGGTAGTGGAACTGATAATGGTCGTGTTGCTGGTCGTGTTGTTGTTGGTGGTGGTAGTGGTGGTTAGATTGGATCCGGGTGCCGCCGTTGGCGGTGATGGCGAGCCGGACGAACCGCCGGAAGACGAAGAAGATAGGGCACCACCCGGGTGGTTGTGGTAGTGGTGATGTTGAGACCGAACCGGGATCGGGGTACTACCACCATTGACGTAGTGTTTCTGTTGCTGATGGGGATAGTGCGGCGATGGTGACGGGTAGCTCACGACGTACTGTACGGTGGGCTTCGTCAACGCACCTAAATCACAGTCCTCACCGTCGACTAACGGTGGAAGCAGCGCTGTGGCACTGTGCGTACTAAGGCTACCGCTAGTACCACTAGCGCTATTACTATTACTACTACTACTGTTCTTACTATTACTGCTAGCACTGTTTACACTGGTTGGATGTGGTTGGTGGTGCTGGGGCGACGGAACCGGCCCTTGCGGATGATGACCAAAGAGCAGCTGATGGTACGGAAAGTGCACGAGCGAAGGGAACGTAGCGCCGGCGGCTACTCCTGGATGCAGCGATGGATAGAGCAGCTGGTGATATTGTTGCTGTTGCTGTTGCTGCTGCTGTTGCGGCTGTTGCTGCTGTTGCTGGTGGTGATAATCGAACGCGGCGGCGGCAGTGATACCGATAAGAGTCGTTCCCTTACTATCTGCTGATGCCGTTGGTGGACCAAATTTGTCCAAAGGAACACTGGATGCGGCGACGACGACGGTGCTAGGTACGGTGCTCGTCTCCTGCTCCTGCCTTCTCCTCTCTTCTTGCTGACCCCTCACGGCCACCACAGTAGGCGTAGACGATTCATTGGCGACGGGTGCTACTACTGCGACGCTTGGCTCGTATGACGACGATCGCGTTGAAGTTGTTGTTGTCGTCGTAGTCGTCGTCGTCTGACCGGCTGGGGGAAACGAGTTTGCTGAGCATGTGGACACCGCCACCGAGGGTTGATCCGCTGTTGACGCAATGGTCGGCGTCGCTGTTGTCGTGGACGTAGTGGTCGATGCCAGCTGCTGCTGCTGCTG
>JXWZ01013049.1:0-21418 GCA_000956215.1 Anopheles farauti No. 4
CAGCGTTAGAGGCTAGCTCGTTTGTTCGTTCGCTAGCTCGGTCGCTCTCGTTGTCGTTGGTTAGCGATACAGTGTTATTTTGTACTATTTGTTATAGCAATTTAAGTAATTCTTATCATTTTTTATACGATTTTTACATTTTTCAATTTTTTAATATATTTTGCAACTAAAGATTTCTTGAGTTGAAATCTCACCTTTAGTCCACATTGCAGAATCCACAATTTCAACACTTTGGTGAAATATTGAATTATTTAATTAAAACAATAATTCTATAAAATTCTATTCTATTTAATTAAAAAAAATAATTCTATATTTCACCAAAGTGTTGAAATAGTGGATTCTGCAATTTTGTAAAAAATGTTCTTAAGTATGACTAAAAAGATAAATCTATTTTTTTTCTTCTCGTACTTCTCGTAAAGTCTCGTACTTATTTTTGCCATGTTAAACTCTGTTTGTCGTGTTTAAACTCTGTTAAAGATTTTAAAATTGAAAACAAAATGTGATTTAATGCCAAAAATTTGCAAAACACAATTTTAAAATGCGAAAACAGTAAAAATTAAAACAAAACTTATTTTTCCATATTATCTGTAAGGCAAAGAAGACTGAAATAATTTTGGAAAATTGTATTACAGAAACACTGATCATCTCTCCAACAACTGGCGATGCGGAAGCTTCCAACCGGTAGCCACTCAGAAAACAAAATTTTCCACCTCCACCCCGATCCCGATCCCCACCGCACAAATTAAACATTCAACGGTCGGAGGGACGCTGGATGATTTTTGTTTCCCTTCCACCGAGTGTTTGTATAATGAAACCGTGAATCACTGTCCCCGACAATGAGCACGATCAGAGTGCAAACATCGTTTGCCAATGTTGGCAAAGCTGTTACGGTTTCGTCTCCGGTAATGAACCTCTTGAGAGACGCACCGTCGTTGGATATGATGCTTTTTCGGTCCGTATCCTTCATTAAGTAACCGGCCGGCCCCGTGCCCGTCGCCACCACCGCATCTCCCCCGGCACCGCTGCATTCAACACACCGGTACAAGTGTCCGTTTCCATTCACTTTCCGTTCCTAATTAAAAAGTTCTGTCAGCGCGTGGAGGCATTCAGGGACCCGTGAAAATCTGGCCAAAGTGCGCTGCCGGCTTGGAAGGCAGACAAGCGGGGCTGGCAAGGGGCCTCCCCCCGTTGCTGCAATAAACACCTCATTAACCCACTTTGTACCGGGAGCGAAGCGAGCGCGAATAAATTAACATAAAACAGGTCCAGCTCCGTCCGGATCCGATGGGCCGCTCCGTTATTCGTCGGTATCACCAGGCCGGGACCAACGACAAGGAGCTAAGCAATTGCAACACCGAATTGAAACGATCACACCCTCACCGAAAAGTCTCAACGGTCCGTTCGTCCGCCCGTTCGAGTCAGCTTCCATTAGTTTTTGACGAGGTGGCGAATCAAAAATTGAACAGGGCGCGATGCTTTTTCGTAAGAGGGCGCTTCGCTTCTTCAGACATTGTTCGATGTCCGCGGGCGACGAGCGTCGTTATCAGTCGAAGTGCTGGAGATGTCAAGATGGTTTCACATTCTCGAGAGCTTTGCCCTGTGCGAACAAGTAGTTGCCTCGTTTCGTCGAGGGGAGGAGCAAGGCTCAGAAGCTTACCGCTGCTAGGACAGTGGGTGAAATTGCACCGAGTGAAATCAAGTCACGCTCGACGTTCCGTGAAGCGCATCGCTCGATTCGCCCGTGTCCGGGCGACAATTCATGCAACGACACGGACACGGCCCGGGATCCATCCGGTCGACTCGAGTGGGTTTGCCTTCCCAAGAAAAGCACTTCACATGCTGCAGACATAACCGGGTTGAAATTTGTTTTTTTTTTCACATTTTATCTACCAACAAGTTACTTATTAATCAAGCTATAGAAGAGTTATAAGGAATTCTTATTACCATTTTAAAACTTTGATGCAACTTTCGACAATCCAGTCGCTCATGATTATTAAAATAAATTCTAAAGCTGACGATTTTTTATAAATTTAAACCAGATAAAGCTAACAAAGTTTTGACTTTTTGCGGCAATTTATGAAAGATGCGAAAATTTACGAATAAATCAGCCACACCGGTTTGTTTATTCACTCAAATTGATTTATTTTTACAAGCTGCATTTTTTTTTTTTTTTGTAAAATATTGCTCATTTTTAGTAGTATTAAATCATAAAATCATGTACCTATATGATTACTGCGAACAAAACGCTAAACAATTTAGAATATTCGTTAACTCTTTAAGCTGTATGGATTTTATTTCAATACTTGCCTAACAAATTGCCTATATGGCTTACTAACATACTTACTGCTCTACAAACTTTTGTTAAATTTTGCTCGTTTTTTACTTATATTTTTGCCAGTTTTCTTCATACATGCCTGATTGCTGAAGAAGTTTGTTTTTGTTATAAGCTATTAAAGACTCTTGAAAATATATTTTTATATACCAAAAATAATGTAGAAAAAAAGGCATGTACAAGAAATTCTTTCGCAGATCGACTCCCTCTTTACAAATTACTACTCTTTTCATTCGCGATCTTGAGTTTGTTTTTGTCATACCGCACACACCCTTACACTTTCCCACCCGCACCTGATAGCTGTTACAAAAGACAATATACACGGCAATTTGTCAGCAAACGACCCGATTCAGAGGAGTGCAGTCTTTCTGAGTCATTAAATCACCTTGCCGCTTGTGGCGCACAGGTGTACATTTGTGTGCACTTAAGCGGAAGCAAACACTGGAGCGCACGATTCATCCCACTCGAGCAGTCGAGCTTTCCACCGGGAGGAAAAAGTGACAGGGGAGAGGAGAGAGAGAGAGAAGATGGCAAACGGATCCTGCAAAGGCATCCCACCCTCGAGTGTGGCAAGTGGCAAAGAAAGGATAATATTCACCTGCTGGCAGCGAAGAAGAATATGCTCCTTACGCTTTTACAAGCCACACTAACGACAAATCCAATGTCAATGATTCCAGAACGGACGAAGACAAGGGGATGGAGTGGGGTTGTGAGTGGGTGAAATGAATCCTGATCTTCTGCAGCCTTGGTGGTAGCGGAGGCTGGGGCCGGTTTTTATGCGGTTAGGACGCGGGGCTTGTCTGGTTTGGGTATTCGCCACGGTGCACATTGTTCTAGTGAGTTTTGAAAAGGATATTATGGAGTACACCATCGAGCTTCGGTTACACCACCGAAGCTAATGTGAGAGGAATAATTTGTGGTCCGGGAGTTTGTCACATGGTATCAGGCGCTAGGCTGAACGAGCAGAGTGCAGGCGAGCGTACTTCAATGAGGACGAAGAGTATGACTTGCATTCGATTTTTGTCATGCAATATTAGATGAAATTGTATCCTTTAATATATGGTTTATTCTAGAACTATAGCTGAGATATTTCGGATAGTTTGCAATTCGAGTTAAAAAGACCCATCATATTAATCTGATAATAAAATATTCTTGAGCGTATTTGTTATTAAAAAAGTAATGTTCACGTGTTGAAATATTTCAACGGTTTGAAATTTTTTCATTGCAAGACCATGCACATGAAAAGCACTGTACACACAGCCAGCGCATAAAGCGATAATAATGATGGTGGTTGACTGTATGTTTTGTTTGTGCATCAACTCCCGGCGTCTCTGACGACCCCGGTACCGGCATCCGGAGAGGTCGCTGCTCCAGGGCAACGCAACGCATGTAAATAATGAGTTGATGCCGGCTCGTTCCGCAAACGCAAAAGGATGCATTCGTTCTTCCATGCCCGTAATGTGGCTCGCTGCACTTGTCTAATTGTGCGCACTGAAAGAAAAACAAATACCTGCCCCCCGGGGGAGGAGAAAGCACGGACGGATGGCACATTCTTACAGGGCTCCCCTTTTTTTGTGATAATCCCTCACAGAACGGGCACAAAAAAGCATCACTTTGGAAAAAGGGGAACGTTCTCTGCGGCGTGTGTTTTGTTGTGGGATGGATGTGATGTTTTTTTTCTGTTTCTTTTCGGCCACCGTTGTTACTTACATAGAATGGCGTCTAAAAAGCTTGAGGCGCCAAAGAATGCTCGGAACAGGGAGCTTGGGTACGCCAGGGTGCACTTGGTTTATCCCGGTATAATCAAGCATATTTTCCAACCATAGCCACACGGTTGATAGACTTGTTTTTTTTTATTTTTCCATCCATCCCTTTCCGGTTATCTCTCCGCCGTTTTCGCTGATATGATTTTGTACAGCTTATTTCTTTGTTCTACCTAGACCTAAATTCAGTTGTTTTTTCTTTCTTCTCGAACCCCCTTTCAGCCCTCTGGCTCGCTTGAAGGCTACGTACGCTGGAGCCAAAGAAATAAAACCCCGCTCGGAAAGAGTAATAACGAAAACCAGGCGTCATCTATTGCGACGAACTAGACATGCAAAGAACAAAAAAAAGGCATAACAAACTCCAACCCCAAAACCTTCACCGAACACCCGCGAGACGGCGATAAGATAAGTGCTCGGTAAAGTGTCATTAAAGTGGTAAATTTATTAATGTGAACGTTCCTTTTTTTTCTCTCTCGTAAACTCGCAAAGATCGTCCGTCTTCCTTTCCGGGTCGCCGACGCCATGCGCCATGAAACAAAAGTACCGGCCTCGTATCGTTCGGTTTGAGTCGGCTTCGAATCCCATAACTCCACTCCACGCTATCGGTGACGCGGAAGATGGTGAACAGCGGGAGGGAAACAAAGTTTCGAATATTTAAAAAGAGCTTAAAACCTCATCAGAACCCTAGCCGTCGGGAAACTATTAATGTGGCCGAATGTGCGTGGTACAATTTTAACTGCCCTCGCCCGTTTGAAATAGTTGATCGCGAGGTGCCTGTAACGACTGGAAGGCTCCTTCCGAAGGGGATTCTGATGCATAATGTGCTTGGCCTCAAGAACCAACTTAAGGATAATCGTAAATTTGTAATATTACATAATTGAGCCTAGAAAAGATCGTTGGGTGTCGGAGTACATTCATTTTATCAAATTCATAGGGTGTCCTATCCTAACATGTCTTTTCTGGCAGACCGATTTTGTCAGTTAAACAGAAATGATTTTTGTCATTTCTTAAAAAGTTTATGAGTAATATGTATCAATCTTTAATTTCTTAATGACATTTATTCCTTTTTTATTATTTTGTAAAACATTCAAACGGTTTTTTAATTTGTTTACAATATGTTAAATTTTGAAAATAAATTCAATAAAACTTATTTCTGGGTCTGGATCAAAATATTAAAATATTAATTATTACCGGAATCAGGATCAAACTTTTAAGGAATCTTAGTGAGCTTATGGTTATAGGTGTAACAACACGAACGCATTTTGATTGTATTAAAACAAAAGTTATTTTTTAATTATAGAAACTTGGAGTATAATTAAATTCGGTTATTTCCCTTCCATCTAACTGAGTGGAAATTGCTTCAAATAAATTATCACCATGCACCACCATCCATACCTACAATTTAGGCGGTTTAGTGACCTGTATTTAAGACCAAAACTTTTCATTTCATTAACCGGTCCCGGCGCATTGTAACGAACCGTTGCGCCTCGCCGATTCATTTTTGATGCTTCAGACTTCAAACTTTACCAAAACAAACACCGAAACATATTCAAATTATAGCTGTGCCCGGCCGATGCTATCCTAGCCTCTAAACTGGGGCAATAAAGCACTTCCCCCCGGACCCCGGAATGCCTTCACATGGGAAAACCGGTGTAGAAAAAAAAAACCCTCTCGAAACCTCACCGAAAGCCATTAAATTCCGGGCGCCTGGCGCACCGAGAACACGCCGGCATGTCATTCCAATCGGTCGGCCGCACCCGGAAGTGAGGCGGCACGTTGCTGTTTGTTTTATTTTCGGAAATGAATAAGAAATACAGAGCCTGGAACTGGGAAAACTCCGCAATCTTTGCCGCACGGCGCGGCTTACGGGATGACAATAAAAATACAACAAAATAATTATATGTTTATGGTTTCGCCCGGGCGCAATATGTGCATGTGTATGGTGAGCTGCTAATGATAATTAAGTTGATCTATCCGTTTTGGCTCCGGTCTAAAACCCCCTCTGGAGCAACGGCCGGCGCTTAACCGCTTCGGAGGTTTCTCGGTTTGTGTTTTGTTTTCGGTACGGCATCGGCCTCCCCAATGCAAAACCACTGTTTACGTGTGCCAGGCTTCAGTTTTTGTTTTTCTTTTCCACACCCAACCCCGGGAGCGGGAGCGAGCGTTCCAAAATTTTCCAAACTATTTTGGATCACTCCATTCGGGCTTCTGCTGCTGCCGCTGCTCACAGGAGTTTGCGACATTCCCGAAAGGATTTCACTGAGCAGGAGAGGACACAGTCCGTGGGAGAAGGTGTGGTGGAGCGCTTTGAGACCGAAAGTTCTTCAAACCGGCCGTACTGTTGGCACACGACCGTAGGAAGTGCTTTCGTTTATTTGCACGACAATTGTTTTCGTTCGGGAGATTTTGTAGTTTGTTATCCAGGCGGCGCGCTAACTAGAGCGACAGCAATGCAGCAAATGCAACTATGTTGCTATGGCTGTGGAATAATTAAAAAGGTGCGTTTGAGGTGAAACAATTTAATAAAAAGAATGAGTAAGAAAAGCCATATTATGATAAAATTTATAGTTATACACTTTTCAATTCATTTGCTATTATTTTTGTTCATGCGTTTGTAATGAATTGTACTAATGGTTGAATTTTGGCATTTTAATTCATATTGCTTTATAAATTTGCTTGAATTTTTCTATACTGAGCATAAAATATACACAAACATTTCATCGATTTGAAACACACTTCCTAAATAAAATAATTTTAATTTTGTTTTATCTCCCATTTTATTTTAATTATAGCACAACAAAAATCAAGACCATTTTAAAAACATTAAAAGTCATTTTGTTATTTAAATTCCGAAGATCAACAAATAAATTATTTTAAAGCACCAGTATTTTTTTTGCTTAACAACTAGTCAATGAACAACAAAACAAAAAGGCTGGGTTTTGTTATTTCCGTAAATTTTTAAAATAGTAAATACAGGCATTTCTTTACGTCACTCGGTAGATGTTTGAAAATACACAATTAAAATTTTTATAAAAAAAAAAACAAGTGTTCATGAAAATAGAAAATTAGATGTGAATCATATGATTACATTGTGAATAAAAAATATTAACGTTTTATGTTCTGTTTAATGAACTTAAGATTTATGTTTATTATATCGCTGTACTTCGATTTTGCGTGTTACTTCCAGATGGAAACATTAATCACACACACTCATGATCGAGTTACTGCCAACTTTTTGCCGTCGCCCCTTTTTTTGCGACCCGTTCATTTAGCTTCGAAGGTAATTTTCTGACCGCTTTACAAACTGCAGTGCGAACAGGCGCTACCACACGAAGGAAAACAAAACCTGATGTCCTGACGGCTGAAATAACTGTTCTTATCGGAAATGGAACGAAACTTACCATTCGTAATCGGTGTAGCCGGGCAGGAAGCCGGTGGAAAGCACGCGAGGGATGAAGGATGCAAAATGTTATTCAACGTTCATCGTTCGTTTTTCCGTCGGCAAGGGAAACTAAGATGATGATGTGACCCGGTGGGTGCTCGTGCTCGCCGGGCGATAGCGTTCTGGTAGGTGGCAAGCCCCAGAACTCGGTGGAGTAAAGATCCTCCAACAGGGAGCGGGTGGTAAGGGAGCTGGAGCGCCAGCGGGGAATGAGGTCGCGCTTATCTATCTGTTGCACAGCTTCTGGCCCACTCTCCGGAGCAACCACATCGTGTAATCGTTCAAACTTTGACCGGATCGTTAGAGGGTTTCCCGGTGCCGCCGCTCGTACGACAAACACGAATTTTTCCTGTCCATTCTCTGTGTGTTTCGGGTTTTCTTTTTTTCTTTCCGTCCTCATTTTCCACCTCCCGTCGCCGAGGGAAAAAGTCCGGCCGGCGCACAGTAAATTGAACGGAATAACTTTGCCGCCCAGGGTTTCCCCGGCAAGCCCAGTGGGGCCGGCACAAATGGAAAATGGTTGTAGGTGTCTTCACCGGGCACCGAAGGCGGTTGGGTCGATTTTTTTTTTTTTTCGTTGCCCTCTTGCGTGTGCGTGTGATGGCGCAATTTTGCGTGGTTTGCGTGGTCCGCCCAGGCAACCAGGACCAGGGATCCGATATAGTCCTACATTTTCCTGTTCATTTAATTTTTTCCCAGTCGACAACAACCAAAAAGACTGCCTGAAGCTTTCCATTCCAAAGCCAAAGTCCGAAAACGCGTTGAAGGTGTGGTTGCTGCTTTGAATGGTTCGAAAAATTCGTTGAATTTTCACGATTATCAGAAAAACATATTAAGAAAATCATGAAACGATCGTGTATATGGAGCCAAATGTTTAATAATAATGTTTAATTTCCATCGCTAGGGAAAAGCACCATAACGAAGTCCTTCTCATGCTCTTAAAGTATCAAAAACAAAATCTTGAAATAAAAATGAGAGTCAAGCAATCTTTCCTTCTTTCCTGACCTCATCATCATCAGCCTCCAAATGAAGCGGTAACGAACAGAAAAAAATAATTCTCCCATCCTCGGCTTCATTACATTAACTGCTCGGCCTATCTCAATCTACCACAACGCTCGACTCGATTTCGGTCAACCATTCGTACTAAGTTCACCTAGGCAGCACCAGAACCTAGGCCGGGCTTTCGTCCTGTGACGTGATTAAGTGAGCAGCGCCGTCTCAAAGGGACGACGGCCGCACGATTGGCCGCAGGTCATTCACAGCGCTCGCTGCTAAGAACGGCCATGTTCGAGTAAGCCCTAGCAATCGCTGCTGTACCCCTTTTTTCCTGTTTGCTCACTGTAGGACACCGGACTCGGTGATACGATTGTTAGAAACCAGTGGTCGAGGAAATTGAGCGCCTGAGGCTATTACGGCCAGATTGAAATAGTGTGCTTGGCCGCAGAATCTGCCCGGTGGGCAAGGTTAGCTGCGGTGGTTGTATAAATGAGGCAGATGTGGAAATATGAAACAGGATACTGCTAAGAATGTAACCAAACGCAATGATAATTTTACGAGCGTGTTCTCACAAGGTACATAGAATTTTTGAATTAATTTACACAAAAAAGATTTCTAATCGTATTTTATTGTAGCTAATGAATGGAAAGCTAGCCACAAAAATGATAATAATGCAGAAAAAAATAAAAATTATAATAAATTAATAACAAATTATAAATTAAATTACCATTTTTTAAAGCTGCTTTTTCATTAGGTTAACAAGAAGCAAGTAAACTCTAAAATTTTCATGAAAAAAAATCCAACATAAATAAAATCAAACCCATTAAATTGTTAATCTTCGACACTGACATGATAATTATGAGCGATAAAAAAAAAATTTTGTAAATCTGTAGAAATGCAAACGGTGAAAAATGTTCAGAAAATTAACGCACACGATTACTGCACAATCATTAAACGAGCCCTCAACGCACCACCCAAGAAGCGTACATTCCAGTC
Organism: Anopheles farauti No. 4; assembly: GCA_000956215.1. Classification (NCBI taxonomy): domain Eukaryota; kingdom Metazoa; phylum Arthropoda; class Insecta; order Diptera; family Culicidae; genus Anopheles; species Anopheles farauti No. 4. Next base: position 9,530 of record JXWZ01013049.1, read on the forward strand.
CCATGGCAAATTCATCTTTTAGGCGCCAGCACCTTACCTTGCTGTCCGTAAAAGCGTGATGAAGATGCCCAATCAAAGCAAACGAGCGCTGGGTAATTAAAACAAAATGTCATTACGCTTGTTGCCTGCGTCGACGGCGAAGATTTCTTTCATTCCACCAAAGGGCGTACCATTTCTTTCATCCCCTCGCCATTCGTGCAGTGTTCTCAGCAGTTCTTAAGACGAAACAGGAGTGTGCGTGTGTTTTTTTTTTCATATCTGAAGTTTGATTTGTTTTATTTTCATCTCTCACGTCTTTCGTTGCTTTCCGTCGTTCGTAACTTGCGTGTTTTTCTTCACTTTTTTCCCATCCCTCATCGCTTACACTTACATCACTATACAAAGTATTACTTTAATACGAATACATTGTTTTGTTTAAGGTTACTGGCTTAACGATCTTGTTCATGCTAGCGTCGTAGCTGCATGCCCCGCGCTTGTCTGCCGGTTGGTGTGTTTTGCTTTAGAAATGTACGAGTGTTTTTCTTTTTTCTTCTATTCATCTGTATTACTTTTACCTTCGTAAGAATAACATCTTTCCGCCACTATATCTGTTAAACGTGTAAAAAAACGCCCTCTCCGCAGCTAACTTCTCCTTTCAGCCTTCATCACATCATTACACCTTTCGAGCAGTTCCAGACGCGAAGCGAATTTTCCCGAATTTTACCCGATTCTCTGAACTTACGCCTACGAAGTACGTTCGCACGAATGCCCGGAGCGCAGCAAACAGCAAAGCGTCATCGGGGCAAAAGACCGCAAAAACAAAGCTTCGCTTCCGCTGGAAAACGTCCCGTGCACGGGAACGGGGAAAACTATCCGGCGTCGCACCCGCTCACATCCAGCAAGAAGAAAACGGTTACAAACGGTTAAACGGTAAACAGATCGAACAAAACCCGCATGTGGTACAAGTAGAGTTTTTTTTCTTCATTTTATTCACTATATTTAATTGCAAATTTTTCACGTTTTCCTTGCTTTTGATTTATCAATTTCGAAAACAGAAACATACACACAGTGCGCCCATTGGGTTGGGAGCCAGCGTTATGTTTAACTAGTTTTTTTTTTCTTTTTGTTTGCTTCCCCACAGTCTGATTTGCCTTCCGTAACATCTTCCTGCCCAGAGCCAGAAAACACTATTCAGTATACGTTAAAAAAAGTCTATGTACATAATATTTACACGAAAAAACGGAGAAAAGTTTCCTTTTCGGCAGGGCTTTGCACGCAAAGTGAATCGCAGATTACGCACACACGCACACGGAAACATGGGTTGTACTGTTTGATTTGTTGGTTAGCCTTCGCTCGCTCGTGAATGTTGACGCATGTCTATGTGTGTGTATGTGCAGGAATAGATATATATTACTGCTTCTCGTACCTCGCTAAAGAATAAGTCTAAGAACAAGAGATTGCTTCAGTTGCGACCCCATATCGGGACGACTTCCGGTCGACGTAAAACCCGCCCGTGATAGATAAATAAAAAATTGACTAGAAGTAAAAAACTGCGCTTCGGCCTCGTCTATTGTACGCGCTCAAAGTCGAAGAACCGAAGATAAGATGTACGGGGGTCCTGTTTTATCCCTTGCCGGGGTTTCTAACCTAGCGATGAAACGAGTTCTCGCGATATGACTCATCGTGCACCTATGTCTCCAATATCTTAGGGGACAAGTTTTGGGAGAAACTATCTCCAGCGAAGTATTCCCACCGCTGATGTGACTGCAAACCTGGTTCTGATAAAGTTCCTGTCCACTACCCGCGTCAGGTTCGTCCTGCTTAGTACCTCAGTACGTGCTAACAACAACGATATACTTAATATTAACACGCTTGTGTGGGTGTAGTGAGTCGGGTGAGTGTTGGGAAGATACTGGTGCGGACGTTTACCTAGGTGAGCTGTAAAACCGGACTGTAAAGTGGTGTCGCAGCGTAATGTCTGTGTGAGTGTGCTGTGCATTGAAATCCTGGCGCCACCGACGGACATCCGCTTAGGTGTCGGATACGTTCCTGGGCACTTCGTATATGTGGTGCGCGTACTGCGGTGAGTAGATCGTGGAGGACTGCGTTTGGGCGGACACGGCCGACACGGTCGAACCGGTCGACGACAGCGCCGACGAGGACGTCGACGACGACGTGGTGGATGAGGAGGTGCTCAGCGTACCCTTGGGTGTTTGGGGCAACGGTGGCTGCTGGTGATGGTGCTGATGGTGAAGGGATAGCTGCGGCTGCTGCTGTGGCTGCTGTTGTGGATGTGCTCCATAACTCCCGGAAACGGCTACGATCGAGTTCGGGGAAGACTGTGGAATCGACACGTGATGTTGCTGCAGTGTCGCGGTCGCTCCAGCGGCGTGTCCACTGGTCTGGTAGTGCGGATATGGCAGCGTGTACTGTCCACCGAACGGATGCTGGTAGTTCCTGAACGCCGGGTGGTAGTTGTACGTGTAGATGTTGCAGTGCGGCTGATGGTACTCCACCTCACCGAGCGACTTCTGCACCTCGACGTCCTTTTCCTCGTGCAGAGTTGCCCGCTTGTTGCTACCGCCCCAACCGAGCCGGCGCATTACGTCCAGAAGTCGATGCCTCAGCCGATATACAATCAACACCAGCGTCGTAACGCTCGCCGCCGACGCGACAATGATGGCGCCGAAGATGGCACGCTCCTTCGACTGGAGATGCTGACAACCGAGTAGATCCGCCGTCAGCTCTCGCAGCAACTCCCCGTGCAATCGGTCCGGGCCGCTGCAAACGACCTGTGCGTCCTCTTCCGTTTCCGGATGCTGTCGCTGCAGCAAGTTCCGCAACCACAGCACATTGCAATCGCACACGAGTGGGTTCTCGGTGAGATCGAACTCCACCAGATGCTTCCAAGGCAGCAGCTCCTCGTGGAACGTGGCGATCCGGTTGTCCCGCAGCGACACCTTGCGGATGTGCGGCAGCCCGGCAAAAGCGCCCTCGTCCAGCTCCTGCAGCTCCTTGTTCGAAGCGATCGTAATAGACTCGAGATTCGGATTGGCCGAAAAGGCACCCGACTGGATCTGGCGCAGATTGAGCGCACCGGAGATGTCGACCGACTTCAGGTTGGACAACCCAAAGAAGGCACCCTCCGGGATAACCTCGAAATCGTTCTGCCCGATGGTCAGCTCTTCCAGCCGCTTCAACCCGCTCAGCTGCACCGTGGGCACCTTCAGCAGATGGTTGTCGGAGATGTCCAGCGAGCGAATGTTCTCCAGCCCGCGGAACGTTTCGGTCGTGATGTTGACCAGCATCGAGCCGTGGATGTCTAGCCGGCGTAGTTGCGTCAACCCTTCGAACGCACCCGGCAACACCTTGAACAGTGCGTTCGTGCCGAGGTACAGCTCCGCGAGCCCCTTGAGCGGAGTGAGCGAAAGCGTCGGAATGGTGCTGATGGAGTTGTCGTCCAGGTACAGCACCCGCAGGTTCGCCAGCCCATCGAATGCGCTCGCGTGCAGGGTGGCGATCCGGTTCTGGCCGAGGTTTAGCTCCTCCAGCTTCGGCAGCGCCCGGAACATCTCGCTCCCAACCTCGTCGATGAAGTTCCCGCGCAGATTCAGCACCCGCAGCTCGTCCAGCCCGTAGAACGTCCGGTTCGTGACCGAACCGAGCTTGTTGTTGTTCAGGTGCAGCTGGAGCAGCTTCTTCTGGTACATGAAGATCCGCTCCGGAATGCTGAGCAGATGGTTGTAGCTCAGGTCGAGCATCGTCAGCTCGGTGTAGAACCCAATCGACGAGTCGATCGACTTGATCCGATTGAACTTGATCACCAACCGGCCGATCGACGGGTTGAGCGCGATCGGCAGCACGTCCAGCTCCCCTTCGCCGCACGTCACATGCAGCTTCTCGTCGTCACACACACACCGGTTCGGGCAGTACGAAACCGCACCGACGGTCGCCACTACCACCAGCACCAAAAGTCCTACCAACTGGCACGCCATTTCTCGTCGCACGAACGCCTCACGCCAAACTTTACGTCACGTATGGGACACCGTCGGCTGCACTGGGGCACTTCCTAACATCACAACTTCTTCCCACACAGCACACAGTTTCACACCGGTTTCTTGCGAAACTCTGCTTGCGCCGTCTAATACTCTGCAACGATTCTTTCACACAACACCGGGGACCGGGGAGCCACAAGCCGTTCTCGCCCGAAAGTTTTTCGGGACGCACTGCACGTTTCGCTGGCGTTGGAGGCGAAAGGAAGGCACTTTACCGGGGATGTAAATTATTCACCAAGTGTACGGTTTTGGGGGATTCGCCCCGATATGCATCACACAGTCACTGTCTTCCGGCAGATGATAAGCACCCGGGACACTTAATTTTCCAGTCTCAATTCACAGCGGGCTTGGCACAATTTCGGGCACACCTGCCCCGTTGAGACACGAGGACTTTTTTTTTAAACACACGAAGTCGATAAGGACGCAAGGGTCCTTAACGTGATATCTGCCCGGAGCACTGTGTATATCCTGTTAAATTAACGATATGCTTAAAGCGGCTTATCTTCCCACTGCTGCCATTTTGTGATCACTTCGAGCCACACGGTATGATTTACACACACTCGCACTTGATGTCCTTAGTAACACGGTTCCCGTCTTACGGCACGTAGCGCGCCTTCGACGAAGTTTTTCGAAAGGGATGAAAGTTTTTTCCACGGCACGTGCTTCACGTACGGAGGGTATTTTTTGACTGTTAGTCACTCAGCACCTTCCGCCCGCTTTTATGCGACCTGCTAGGAGAGATTTTCCTAACGTTGGAAAAGTGTCTCACGCTCCAGGTTTTTTGGTGGAACTCACGCTCCGAGTTATGCTGGCGGGAGATGATCTCGCGCCGCGGGATGAAAATTTGAGCGTGATGCTCGCAGCATAATTCTCTCGCCGTTTTATGCTGGGCAGCATAAATCTCTCCCAATACGCCGGGCAACCCGAAGGCAGAGAGTGTGTAAACAAAAAACCACTCATCTTGAAGCGTGAGAGAACTGGTATTTCTTCTCTCTCAGAACGCGTTCGGTTTGGTTACGCTGATCTCTCTTATGCTCATTCTATTCTCGTGAGTTCCAGAAATTTCACATTCTCGGCCAGCGATTTCGTCCGTGAATCTCAGCGTAAAATGCTCCGAAACCTAAATTTAGGCTCACCATCCAGCGAGACGAGCCGTGCACGTCGTGGAAAACGAATGTCCTCGCCAGGCGTGACATCTGGGGCAAGCGAGGCGAAATAGCAAGCTGTGAATCTAAAGCGACAAGAAACAAAACAACACCGACAGACCGAATACTAAACAAGAAAAAAAAAGGCAACGATTATTAATCTCCTCGTTCATGTGCGGGGCTTCGCTGGTTTTTCACGCCCGACAGATCAACCGGGTGTCGCAGCGTGCGTGGAATTTTCCAAGAATTTTCCACGAACCGGGCTCGCGAAGCGCCGCCTTTTGCAGGCAGACACAAAGAAAACGCCCGCCAGTCGCTCGTTCGAAACGCATCGGCGCTGTTAAAAAGGTGCGTCTGCCGAAAAGTGAGTCCCAGACGCGGTCTGCCTAACGTGCAGTGAATTATGTGAAAATGATGCGACGCTGGGTGTCAGCCCGGGTCTCACGTCTTGACCAACCCGTCTGGCAGTCGTTGCCTGGCGGGATTCCTTCGCAGGAACCGCCGGGAACCGCGCTGCCTCCGTCGCACCACCGGAAAACAAATAAAGCGTCGATCAAGAAGAAATATTGTTCCCATGCGCATTGATTAATGGTCATCGATTGCACCCGTGGCCGTACATGGAAAACTTTGTGTGCGGAAAAATTGATTCCCCGTCGCGGTTGTGCGAGAAAAGGATAAAAACAAACCCGCCGCTGCGCTGCGCTGCTCCAGCATCGGTGACCATGGTGCCTGAAGGATGGTTCTGGTTTTGCAATCAAGACACGCGGCGCTCGGTGCTCTGATGGGGATAAGAAAGAAACCGACGTTGGTAGAATGAACGTTGGAACTGGATGTGGCACAGCGTCGAAGGAAATTCAGAAAACCAATGTCGGAAACGATGGACCAGTTGAAGCATTTTTCATAACTAAAACATTAATATTTTAATAACTTTCAATATTTCTCTCAACATTTGTGTATGCAGTGTTAAAATGGTTAGTAAATATAGTAAAATAAAAAAAAAAATTTTGTTAAACTCATTTGATTGTTATCTTCATATTGGTCAAATTGTTGATTATATAATAGAAAAAGCGTTTCAGAACAGAGTGGAAAAGTACTCAGAAATCATTAAAACCGCTATTAACAATTTCGAAGGAATAATTAAAAGTAAAATACAATTTCGAGTAAGCTTGCTCGGGAAATAAACTATTATTTTAATTGCACATCAACAGAGGCTTTACATTCATTTTTTTAACCGATTCGAGATTTTGAGATTGTTTTAAATGTTTTAACAACAAGTTTGTCAAGTTTTTTAAAATAATGTTGCGTATATATTATTTCCGTCAATAGCTTTTAACTGTTTTTTTTTCTTGTTTTTGAGGAATAAACTTCAATTATAGCTTTTTTGTTTATAATACGATATTTCTTCAAATGTCTTAAACCTCATGGTAAAGCGTCAGAGTAATAAAAACTAAAATCTGTCTCGAGGTACGTATTTCAAATTTTAAAATATTTGTAATCATATTTGCCAACCAGAAATTAGCTGCTCTAAACGAAACCGATCTAAAATTAGAGCCCATGATGATCTGCTTCACTCGTCACTGATCGAATATGATACCTTATCCTTCCCATCAAACGTTACGTCATGATTAGGATAACAAAAAAAACGTATCCCCTTTCCCGGCACCCTTTCCGTTTACGTCACATCCAGACACGCCAAAACATCCGAGTCATCCTTTTTTCAGTAAACCGGTTTCCCTCGCCTGGCGGAAGGTTTTGCTTGTGCGTTTTTTTTTTTTTTTGTTTAATCCAGCAGCGCTAAGCGCCCGCTCGGATGTTTATTAAACTTTTCAAACCTCGTCCGCTGGCGAACACCCACCTGCTCGTCGTATTTCGCTGTCGCCGTCATCTTCATCATCGCTGGAGATAACTTCATTCAGGGCGCTAGCGCACACCTGACCACGGCGGAACACACGCACACACCTTTCCCGATGACTGGCCAAAAATCATTTCCCACTGTGCCCGCAGGTGTTGGGAACGTGTTTCCAATTCTAGCGCCTCCCTCCCCGGGACCGGGAGTTCCGACGGTTCCGTTCCGTCAGTCGACGGTGGAAGCATAATCTAACTCCATCCGGCCAATGACTATTCGCTATTGATAGCTATTTCCGTTCCGTTGCCGGCAGTCTCAGACCCAGACCCGGCGCATGTCGCCAAAACGAAACACACACAAACGCACACACACACGTTTGGTTCCAAAAACCGCCTCAAGCCATTCGGCAACACTGGGAACGATGCTAGGCATCCTTCTATAACGAGCGAGCTCGGTTTGTTTCCCGCTCACACTCGCTCGAGCCCAACCCAAACGAATCTCAAGCACTCGATCCGTCTGCGGCTGCATTCCGAGCAGCTCGAGAATCGGAAAGTTTGAAAATCATGATTAGATTAGTGCCATTTTTCGGATGCCACCACGGGAAAGGGAAACCGGGATCGCTCACCGTACCAGGCGAATCGAACGGCCCATCCCGGGGCAATCGATAGTGCCGAATTGTTTTAATTGATTCGGGAACGGTATGAATATTTAATGAGCCTTATTCTCACACGAAAATGGGACGGGGTCCTCAGCCCACCGTCGAACTGGTGATGGTTTTGGTGAGCGACCCGAGCCGGACGGGGAGATTTGTTGGCCAAAGGTACGAGCAGGCGAACAAAAACAACAAAAAAAAACGGCAATTTTCATTCCACATCTTTGGCTCCATATGCGAACGAGCAAAAGGCATCTTTCACCGGAAAAATGTTTGCCTGATCGAAACGGCAAACCGACCCTCCACTCCGGGGGGGTAGCAGCGTATGTGGCGGAATTTCTCATTCGCCGGCGGAAGGCGGTGGGAGCGAAATTCGTAAAATTAAATTAATTAAGATATGATTAGTGTTTGGCCTTTTCTGGGCGGGGGGGTTTCGGTTTTTCCACGAAGGTTAAGTTCACCGATGGTTTGCGTCGAAACGGGCCTTCCCCCTTTTAACGTTGGGTGCGTTTTTAATGCCCCATCAGAAGACAAAACCAGTCGTACGGCTCGCCCAAATCTTGAACCGTGTTCGGGAAGCGCTTCCAGTGGCTTTCGTTTTGTTGCTCATGTTGCCTACTGTTTGCTACCGTTTCGAAACCACAGAGCAATGTTTATTGTAGCAATGTTGTACTAGTTTATTGCCGACCCACTGAATGTTTTCCGAACGGCTCGTACCCATCACCCGTACAATGTACGCTGCACGAAGAAAGCAGGAATTCGTTCCGGGAGGCCCAGCGGGAGCCTTCTTCCCCATGAAAAGTAATGTCCGCTCATCAAGATCATTTTCTCATCCGGCGCACCCACCCGAGCCGGCGGTAGTTATGCTGGTTAAGACTCGTTACAATCGTTCCCGCGCCCGGTAAATGGTGTTGTTTATCTCCTTTTATGATACTTTCGAACGATTTCCCGCGCTTGGCCGCGCGAAGAATGCGTCTCACCCCGTCGAGAACACTGCCGCACGAGAAACAAAGCGTGAAAGAAACGAAACTTCCTACGGGGGTTTTCTTCCCGCTGATTAGATAAGCCGGCTGAGAACTTGAGCGGGTGCTGGTGCTGGACGCATCCGATCGATGCTTCCGATCCGTGAAATTAATTTTCCTCACCCGGTCTGGTGGTGCGGAGTTTCACAAGAGGGAAGCAAACGGGAAGGAGAAGTAAAAAAAAACCCGCATGATCATTCGATCCTCTTCATTATCGCGGGACGATCGCCTTCATCTCGCCGTTCCGTCGGGGTGGAAATATTTTAATTGTTAAGGAAATTGGTTGGTGTGAAGACGCTCGCTTCGCCTCTCGGTTCGCACCCGGTTTAGGGAGCTTTCCGAGCCGGGCCAGCGTTCTAGCTCGGGTGAGCTGGTGCTGATGGGAAGTACTTTTTTCATTTACTTTGATGAGATTCCAAAATCATCCCGCCACGGGTGGACGGAACACCGCGGCTTTTTGCGGATTCGTTCCGTGTCGTTTCGGTGGAGGATGGGGAATTCGAAACGATTCTAGCCACCGATCACGGTGATCATCGGCCCCATCATCGGTCTCCATTACGCGGCCCGTAGAGGGTGGGACCTCAGCCCACCCGTACATGGCCCATGCTCGATCATAATCGTTATTTCGCGTTCGAAAAAGCGCTGCTGATGAAGTAGTTGGCAGACCCCGGACGGACGGGTCCACGGCGTGAAGCAATTAAGCCCGCCCCGTGGCTCGGGCCAATAAATCAACAGAAAACTCATCATCGCGCAAAACGCGCCTGGGGGCGTGAGGTGATTTATTTTTAGCTTCCCTATCCAATCGGCAACATTGCACCCGCGCGATGACTTTCAGCACAAACCCGAGCTGCGGTGTTTGCGTGTGCGAGTCGCTTTGTTGGTACTGGCAAACATTGTACTTCTTTTTGGAATTTTGAATTGCAGAAAGAAGTTTGTTTGGAGAAGCAATTATCTTGCGCAAATTATTTTCCGACACGCTTTGACATTATTTCTGTCAAAGCAATTCGAGCTTAATACAGCAAATAATGTTGGAAGAAAGTTCTAAGCCTCAAACTAAATAAAATTCTAACCCCATCCTCAAACCAACACCACCATAACTCATTGACACACGCTCGGAACCCGAATCCAGTTACGAAACGAACACGGAACCATTTTGTTCTAATTTATTGGGCACACTTTGTGCATGATTAATGAGCCCTCAGCGTGTGGTCAGTGCGACCGGCGAAAGATGACCTGCGGTCCATTAATCAAACCCCCAAACATTGATTGCTTATAAATCAATTGATACGTATCTAACGAAAAGCCTAGCCATGTAGTGAGTGGAAATTCATTATTTGATCTATGTTTTTTGTTGTTGTTTTGGTGCCATTCTTTCTATGAAAATAATTCTTGCTTTTTATTTTGATGATTCATGTTCATAATTATTGCTGTTCTAAATAGAACATGTCTGTTTCAGACAAATTAATTATACAGAATATTTTCCCCAATGAATAATGTTTGATACAAACTCAATTTGAGATAAGAGAACCATAATTTAAATTGTTAACCTAACCTTCAACCTAACCTTTGTTTCATTAAACCTTCAAACATAATTTAAATTGTTTTTTTTTATACACAACAAATACAATTTTATCAAATGATTATTCATGGAAAAAAAATGTATTAAAATACATCTAAAGCAAAAAGATTTATTTATACGAGTAATATTATAGGCGAAACACATTAACAATAATATAAGATAAGATCTGTTGTAAAACGATTAAAAATAGTCTTCAGCAAAATTTGAGCCGTGACATTGTTGAAAAAATAAATTTGCAATAATAGTATCATAAGGTATAAGAGATGGTTAATAAAAAAGTAACCATTTAAGTGTTGAATCTACTCATTATTTCTAACGCTTTCTAACTAGAACGTCGGTCGAAAACCTTAAAAATTATAGGGATAAAACGCTGTAAAACTCATTAGTTTACAACTTAATTGAATGATCGATCCAGCCGTTATTTATGAGGCAGACACTTACAAATTGAATTAATTTACCTCTAGCGTCGCCTTTGCCCTGCCCTGTTTGCTTTTGTCCTACGCGTAGATGATCCCACAGCTCTCCCTAAGCCACTATCGATTGAAACGACCATTCCCGCGCCGAGTATCACCCTTTTCTCCGGCACAAAAGTCAAGTTAACCGGTTGAACCGGGCATCGGTCAAGTCTCACGGTTGGGATTTTTTTTTGTTCCTTCTCGTTCGAGATAAACGCGTCGGTCATTAGTTGCGTTCTTTTTTTGTTCCTCTCTCTAGAAGGTGAAAAGCAAAGTTAAAATCGAAACCGAAAGCTCGATAGCGTGTCGAAGAGCCGCAGTCCGAGCAGTCCCGGTATCGGTATCGATGATGGTGATGATCTGTTTCGAGAGTAGAGGAAGAAATGGATAAGAATCCGAGAATCCGAACCAACCGATGAGACACAGGTAACGACCGCATCGCATGCCGCTAATCCCGGTAGATAAATAATTCCAATGATAAAACACCGAGCGAGCGTTAAAGCGTTTCTTCACCCTTCAGGAAGTCGCGCCGGATCGGATCGGAAAGCGCGGCAAGTGAGAGAGAAAAAAAGCGTCGAAAAACAACCGACCTGAACTAACTGACCTGACTTCGTTGGGCAATCGAAACCCCGGGCGCTGAGAAATCGAACAGGATTAAATGGAGTGTGCAGTGAAATTATGATCCCGATTCAAAACTTTTGCACCCTTCAGGGATGTTCAGACCGTTTGAACCGATCTTTTGACGTTTCACTTTTTTTTCTCCCGGGCTGCACGATTAGCCCCCGGTGCCCTTTGGCCGAAACGGGTTTGCTGGACGAAAGGGGTTTTGTCAATAAATTGCAGTATTTCCTCGTGACCACGCAGAGGAAGAAGAAGCGGAAAAGAAAAACATTCCCATGACACCTTCCGCTTCGGGGAACCCTTTTGCCTCCCGGGATACGCGGTCTGTTTTGAGTTGAAAGGAAGGAAAAAATCTCCCAAAACCGCGTGGCCTGTAGTGCGCCAAAGTGTAGCTGTAAAGGATTTTATTCCTATCCTTACACGCAATCGACCCGCTCCAGGTCGGCGGGTGACAAAATTCTTGTTTATGGTGTCCGTTTTTATGTCCACTTTCGTTTGAGGACGTGTAAAACTTTCGGTCGGCCCTGCCCGGAGG
>JXWZ01013051.1:0-24937 GCA_000956215.1 Anopheles farauti No. 4
GTGTTATTCGCACATGCACTTCGCGCTCTGTCCAAAAGTGAAAACACGTGCACCCGTGGTGTACCTTCTCCAAGGCGGCAACCAAACGATCTTTGACGTGCGGAGGACACGGTTTCCATGTAGTTGGTGTATTTTTAGCGCAGAAAATTGTCTTCGTGAGGCCATCCGTTACGACGTTAACTTCTGCTCAAAATCATCACAAGGGTGAAGGTTTTTTTTTCGAAGGTGCACTGAGATCATACCCTATAAATTGGAATTCCAAAAATATAACTTTGGCATAAATATGGCTATTTCCTTCCACATGTTTTCGACGTTGTTTTACCACTCGAACGCGAGTGGCAAGCGACAGTGCCATCGCCCGCAACATTCAGTTTTGATTTGATGCGATGTGTGCCCCTGTGTGTGCATTCTACCGTAGAAGGCTATGGAATGTCTTCTTATCGCACTTATAAAAGAAAACAAAGCAAATACACCACGGCACACCGTGCGCGAACTTTTATTCGGGATCTTCTAGCGGGTATTTACCACAAACGCGGGCGTTATAACCGCTGGGTAGCAAATTCATTAACAACTAAACCCATTATAACAAGACGAAACGCTTTGACAATCCATATGGGTGGTGATAAGGGCTTATTTAAAGCGCCAACGGCAAAAATGTGCTACCAGTTTCCCGAAGCATTGCGCGTATGAGCTCATAACTATAATTGTCTTATCTCGAGACTCTCGTAGTCGTTCTTATCGCGACTTTTCCGCCCCAAAAGAGTTCGGTTGTTGCGACAAAATTGTTACGGTTGTGCGTCCGTGCGTCTATCAACGCGACGGGCCAATGTACAAGCGAAAAAAAATAATAGAGCGATTCGAACGTAAACACTACACAATCAAACGCTCTTCAAATATGTTTCAATTTAACAGAATGGTGGTGTGTGCGTGTACTAAAACGCTTTACTACGCCGGTTGCTGTGGTTACGGAGCCGATGAAGCACGCGGAGGCATTTATCGGCGTACACAGGCCGGGGGGTTGCCGCAACAGGTGTCATGATGGCAGCAGACCATGCGTACACGCTAGAACCGCACCGAGCAGTGCTGGGGAAATCGGTACTCCGAAGGGAGGGGACTGTACAATCGGGTGTGTGTTTACTTTTAGGTCGCGTTTTACGCGCGGTTTTAAGCATGTGCAACACACAATACACGAGACGTCCCCACCCGCCCGTTCAAGCGTATTCACGCATGGTTGCATCTTCGTGTTGCATGTTCTGGGTTGACGGGGAAGAAAAACCACGCACTGAATTGGTCGACCGACAGTCCGACAGTCCAACAGTCCAACAGTCAGAACAGTTGGTTTGTACGGTGTGATAAGCTTCAAGTGAAACTAAGTGCGATGGAAACCAATCCATGTTGTAAATATGAAATGTTTTGGACCTTCTATCGCTCAACGTCAAATGCATACTTCCACCAAGTTATGTATATATGTTCAATTAATAAGAAAATTTATATGATTTAAAAAAAACTATTGTTAAATTCAAAACTAGAATCAGATGAATTCTTTCGCACTTACTGCATTCAATGCAATGTGGCATTGGATCAGGCATCGGAAATGGTTCTTCTATATTGCATTTGCATACTGTTTTCAATAAGCACAAATAGAACTGCTAACAGATTCTGGTAAATGCAAGTAATGATTATTAATGTTTTAAGATAACTTTGGTTTTCTTGACGATCTGAATCAATATACTACAAGTTCTGTAGTGCAGGACTGAGATGATTAAATTATGAATTTCTAGTAGCATAGTAAAGTGCAACTTGTAATAATCAAGAATAAATGCTGCCATGAATTTAGTGCCTAAGGGTCGGGTATAAAAATCGATTTTTATTATGTTAATCAGTCTGTTAGAAGCTGATTTAAATTCAGTTTTCAGATGGCATCTAAATTCAGTTTTGTTTTATCACTAAAACACTCCCTAGAACCAAAACAGTAATTACAGCAAAAGCTGTAATTTGCAAGGTTAATAATGAGCATTTCTATCACAAATGGTATGTTTTTCTTTTCTAAGTTCTCCAGAAAATGTGAAAAAATAATCTACTTACCAATACAATTTCCCGCCAAATCTAGTGGTTCTCTAGACGCAAGGGCACATTGTGTTATCTACTCAGCGTTGCTGTTTTGCCGTCTATTGGAAAATTGGTGGCCACGGAGCGAGGATAAAATTATCATCATCTTATCAACACGCAAATGCGTTAATCCGTACCGGGCGCGACAGCTTAGCAAACAAAATTCTAACGAAACAGACCTGTCCCGCGGCTCGTCGCCAACTATCCCCGATGACCGTTTGTAAGTTGTACGTTTGAAGCATGGTACAGCCATCGGTTGTGCTACCATGACACTAAAATTCTCGTATCTTTACGCGTCCCGGTAATCATTCCCAGCGTGCTGGTGGATTCCGATTCTTCTGCGCCTAACTGTTCTTACGGTCCGCGTGAATCTCGTTGGAACCGCCAGGTGGGCTCCGGATCTTGGAGCCCCTGAAGTCAGTCGATGGGGGCTCCCGTAAGCACAGCGAAACAGGAATCACGACGAGAACACATCGTACATGTGTGTATCGCTCCGAAATAGCCCCGCGCTAGAAAGTCTCGATCGATAATCGGTGTGTTTGAGACGTGCGGCGGAGCAGGTTGGGTCGTTGTTTGTTTCCTGTTCGTTTGCGGTCGCCGTTGGACGTAAAATGCCGTTCGATAAGCATGCGAGAATGTCGCGCATTGGATCGTGGTGAAGAAGCGAACGCCCGCTAGCTTGCGCTCACCCGGGGTTGACTCACGGCCACGTTCCCTTATAAGCGCAAACAGCCTTTTTGGGGCTGACTTCATACCCACTGCTGGTGCTGCTGTCATGCGTTGTCTTTACTGTTTCTTGTTTGCTTGCAAAAACTGGCATCATCATCACCGTCACCGCCGTGTGCTGGCATCCGTTTGGCGATGCGTTGCACCTTGAGAACGCATGATGGAGAACGGTGAGATTGGATGATCATGGGCTGCTCATTCGTTCTGATCTGTTCCGGTGGTGTTGACGACCCGTTAGTTGGATTCAGTGTGGAGGACGACTCATCATTTGGTGGTCAAGACGGTTCGCAACAACCAGCGACGAGCAAAGGAGACAATCGGCAACGTGATCTGAAAAGAAACGCTAATAGAAAGGATGATTAATTTTATTGTACAATTTATGACGAAATTTGTGAGTGTGATGACTAACATTGAAATAAATTGTGATTTTGTTAAGTAAACACAATACACTACAGCAGCAGTCGATTGAACTCAATGGACGATAATTTCATATCGCTGTTATTTGATAACCATTCCGATAGAATAAACATGAATGTTTTTGTACTTTGATTACAGAACTCCGTTGTTGGCCACACTGAGATTGTTATTGTGTGGATTTTGCTGACGAATTTCCCCTTTTAAATTGCTTGTAGCAATGTTCTGCCGAGTAAAAATTTAAATCTTTTTGTGAAAATATAAACTAGTAATATGTAATATCTATTTTCTTAAAAAAAAAATCTGTATATGATACATTTCGATACACAATCGTAATATGCCGCCTTGTATGTATTTTTTGCACATTATATATTTAAAATAATCCGCACGAAACAGAACGAATATTTATCATCCATGTGATGTATTTTCTAGCACCCAGTATATTAGTCATCAATAGTTGGAAAACCAAACAAACTTACATTCCTAATAGATAAATGCTATTAATAACATCTTTAAGATAAAGATGATTTTATTTATTAATTGTTTATTTGTACGACACGTATGCCGTTGTTAGCTTCGATCAGCTTCCTTAGTAAAACAATGCATGCTGTACACGCAGTACGTAATATAAGTATATAAAGTACCTCAAACGCCAGGTCCTACACCTGCCAATTGGAGGATTTTCTGTATTTATAATAGATTTGTCGTGTAATATTGTTTTTTGTTACGTTACTCCTTCGTTTTAAATTTTTCAGTGAGGTATTTATAAAATTTAGACAAAAAATCGTTCAACAAAAGAGTCAAAGGAGTTTAATCTGTGGTAATTACTGCAAAATTTTCTCAACAGAAGAATATAACTTACACGCTTTGGTTATAAACCAAACAATCTGATATAAAAATATGTTCCAAATGTCGTCTTAGTTAGAAGTGGTCTATAATAAAAAGAATTCTGCATAAGAAGCACTTAAAAGCTAGCTAAAGCTTTACTAAAGAGAACATAGTAATGATACTATGGATCGTTGTATAAAGATAAAAATCCAAATACATACAGCCCTCTTCAGATAAAAAAAACTCTTCAACAATCTTTGAATTGAAATGCAATTTAGCATTTACAGGAGTACAGAAAAAGCATGCCAAAACATTTTATAGCATTAACCATTAAGAAAACAAATGTCATAATTTCTAGGGCGAGAATTTTGAATAAATAAAACAAATTCAGCTTAGGAATAACGACTGTTGGTCACTCTTGATCACTGCATCCATTGGTGACCGATGTTGGTGAGTTCATCATTGGGATCTGTAGAAAGCAGAAGTAATGGAAAAAATAATCCAACATTGATTCCTTTTACTTTCAAGCGTGACGTTCAGGCTCTTTTAATTAGTTGCTTCTTTCCGTCCAATCTAAAGCTTATTTGTTGTTATTATTTCATTGCAACCATTAATCCACAATACAGTGAGTTAATTATGTTGTTCCGTAAACGTTATACTGCTCTACAGTGGAAGGTGTAAATTACTTCAATGTATAAATAAACAAAAAATTATTTATTATCTAACACAACTGTAACAAAAGGCAACCAACCACCACGTCCCTTTGTCTACAGCTAGCCCGGGTTCCACTGGGCCAAGTGCATCGATTCATTGGAAGAAGAATGCGATCGTTGAGTGTCGTTCAAAAGTGTGCCTACAAACCCCACATCCCGTATCTGCCGTGTTCTTCTTCGTGCGGTTCGGTCGCGTTTATCTAGGTGCGCCACGTGCTCCATCCAGCAGGCCACATGCCTCGCATTACGTCAAACCAACACCACCGCATTCGCGCTCGATCGCAAACAAACGCTTCATTTGATCTTGCTTCATTCTTCTTGCCACGTCCACAACCGACCACAGCCGCCGTGCGCCGCTCACATCGCGTTCTCACCGTGCCGGAGTACGCGGCCCGTATCTATTTCAATTTCTGCACGTTCCATGCTTCCACCGCTACTCCATCGTTCGCCGGCGGTGCATTTTGCTTCCGATTTTGCGTTTGCCTCACGCAAAACCTATCAGCTGCTGATGCGGTGGTTGTTCTTACCGGCTTACTGGACGTACTCGCGGCACAATGAGGCATTTCGAGAGCCTAATGTCTGCGCCAGCTCATCCACTAGCCACAGGCTAAAAGAGAATAAACGGCGTTAAGATGACCAGTGGGTCTAGCCGGTTCCAGCCGACACACGTACGCTTTTTTTCCGTGCCTTTTCTAGAACTCTTGCAGTCAGTATCTTCTGCTTCCTCCCTCCGGCAAGTTCAAGGTCGACCTGTTCGCGTACGCGGTTCTGGAACCGTCTTGGACATTATCATTTCTCTCGTTCGCTTTGCATTACATCATCCGACACTGCCGACAGACCGGTGGTTTTGTGCGCCTCGTCATAATCTTGTTTTTTCACAACGCTGAAATGATATGATGCGAGGAAATGCTGCAAAACGTATCTTATCCCTACACCGCCACCGTGTGCATCATATTTTCGTGCTTTTCTGCGCCAATGCACCTGCAGATGCAAACGTGTTTATCGTGGAAAACAAGCGAATTTGTCCCTAGATCCGCGGGTCTGGTTCGTCGATGACACCACCACGCTATAATTAACGCTCCACTAATGGTTTTTCAAAATATCCATCTGTTTATTCGATCTTGCCCTCGGTTGGAAGAGAGGAAGAAGCATCATAAGCATGTTGGAACAGTATGGACGGCTGCTTCCGCAGTGAGCTTACTGCGAAGTGAAGCGTATGATCATACGTTTTACTTGAAGTCCCATCATGAACTGCTGTAAACTCACCCCTGCGGGAGATCATACCTCACGTTAATGGCAACGCAATTCATTCTGTTTGCTAGGCGTTCGTTGGTTCTTTGGGGCCAAATTTTGGGCCTCCAACATCCTCTATAAATAGTACGTCCTTTTTTTTTTCTTCTCATCCCCAGGTTGATCGATCGTTTTCGGACGTAGTGTTCATTATTACACCGAGCAAACACAAATGTAGGTCAATGATTGATGCGATGTCGGAGATCGGAGTGCAATTAACTGCCTGTTAAAGGTTTAATCCGATGGAAACTGTGTTGGAAGATGTGGTAGAGTATTTTTTGCGGTTAATATTCCTGTAAAATACTGCACAGTGGAGACATTTTAAATGAAATACATTTGCACTTAAGGGTTGCGGTGCGATAAGATAATTTTTTTCTAGTTGGCAAGTAACAAATCGTTGTCATGGTGTGATAAATAGGGCTGGAAATTATGACAGTAATGCATTCGTTATGCGTCACGGCAAGATCTTTAATTCCATGATCCAATTCCGTACAGGTGATATTTTTATTTCCATCTGTAAGTGAGTTGACCACTAAATTCTTAAAAAATTTTAAATGTTTTGAAAGTTAAAAAAAAATTTCAATATAAAACAAATAACTTTTTTTGTCATCTAGTTTATAACACACTGTTGTTTTCTTTAATTTCATAAAACTTCTTGGTGGGGAAAAGATATCTTTCAAGCAGTTTGCATTAGTTTAAACTAATCATAATTTCCATTCGATACACACAACTTGAATCTGTCCCCCGATACGGATCATACAGTTTCTTTTCTAAAATACAGAAAGTTCAATATTATTGTAGGTGTTTGAAAATCTTCGTCAGAATTTTGAAGATGCAACCTTCAATAGCAACTCATCGTAATCTCTTATTCCATAGTCATAAATTTTAGATTAGATGGGAATTTAATAGAGCATGTTGCAAGGAGAGTCTTTCTTACGTAACCCGGTTCAGATTTGGCTGATTCGGGATATGCTTTGTGTTATGACACGTGCGCAGTGTCACCAAAAACTCAGATAATCCATCCGGGTTGATACAACATTAAGTACTTCTTTGGTAGATGCTATTTACAAAGGAAAAAAAAGTTTGAGCCTACCTAATGTGAAATGTTTGTCATTAAAGTCATATGTCATATGTTATTAAAACAATACATTTTTTCGAATTTGTTCGGTTGATGTACTCACTATCATCATCGAAAGATCCAAAAAACACTTTAAGATATTGGTTTTATGATCATCCACCAACTGGGAAGACCCACTGATTGAGTAATAGCTTCGTCCACAATATGGTTGCTACAATTCTATGGCTCGCGTGCGTGATTTAAAATGACAATTATTGTCGAAGTTATCGTTTGACCCTAAGTGCTATCGCTAAAATCTTTATGTCACACCTTCGTTGGCTCTTAAAGTAGTAACTAATAGATTATCATGCATTGCATCAAACAATGTGTTTACTTTCTTGTTCGTTGTTTGAAGAACGCTTGCCATTTGTGGCTTTGCTGAACTTATTGAATTTTGCCAGTAGCAGGTTGTTATTTCAACATACGAGTCAAGTTGATTTTTCAATTGACACCTCATGGAATGTAAGGCGCTGTTGGATAATACAAACATTCGATTTGTTAGGATGGTACAGCCATCAATTCGAGATCGTTATAAATAAATAAAAAATATCTACAAAAGAACTGGGTCGTCACTCGTATTCACAGGGATTCTTAGTCTCAGAAAAAGTATAAACTTCCTCTTAGTCACCGTCTGTGGCTTTTTTGGCATCTCATAACACTAATCCCGTATGAAAAGCCGTATATTAGCACTGGTTGTAACGTATAAGGTGTCCCAACACGATTTAGAAGGTAAATCGCGATAACATTACTCTGTTTGTAGCAAAATTGGTAGATAGTTTAAAAAATCACAGAGAGGCCCTTATAAACACTCATGCGTGTAAAAATTGTCTCACACGGCATGCCTTAATTTTTTTATATTGAATTTTTACACACTGAAAATTACATATCCACATCTTCAATGATTCGGCCACTATAGTGTAGATCTGATCAACAACAAAAATGTTATTGGTCAAGTATTACCAGTGTGGTTCGTCGTTCACGACTACGGATAGCAAATTTGCATACAGTAATTGTTCGTTATCCTGCCATTTACCGCTGCACATTACACTCTTCTACGTTCCCATTTTTTGTTTAGCCACATCTTGTTCCAAGGCACCTTTATTGCATGATTTTGTAACCCAGAATCCGTTCAAAAGGATTCGGTTTAGGTCCAATTTTGTCCTCATCCTCTGACGATGAAGATGGTTCCTGCGATGCGATGCGATCATGCTTTTTGATCGGTTCCAAGGCTTACACAAATTAATTTAATAATTGCTTCGTAATGTAACGGAAATGCAATCAACAACTGCACCACATGAAGTCTTGAATTCCAAAAGGTTAAAAATAATTCCATTCCCTGATAACTAATCCTTTAAACAGAAATAGAAACATTATGAGATATTCCAAAGTCGTGCTTGGACATTGTTGGACACGCAATATCCTTGTTGTTTCATGCGTTATAAGGATATATGTGACATTGTTTATTTATTTTAAATTATGCTGGTATTAATTCATTTTCTCGTTAAGCGTCTTTTCACTAAAAAAAATACATAAAACAAAATGTATAGTCTTCATTTGATTGGCAATTAACGAATCGTTCTCTCCATTCCATCTCATCCGGTACGCAGGCAAAACATCCTCCGAGCATCGAGCGAACTCCCGCTTCGAGAAACCTTCGGACTACGTGCATTATCTTCACGAAGGCGATTATTCGAACCGAGCGAGCAAGCTGCTGCAATGTCTGGAGAGTTTACGCGTTGCGCTTACCAGCAATCCGATCAGCTGGATCAAAGATTTTGGCGAAGATGGTATCAACGAGATCGTCACACTGCTCCGGTACTGCAAATCGGGCCCGCGTCGCATGCCCAAGATCGAGTACGAGTGTTTGCGGTGCCTGAAAGCGATCATGAACAACTCCTGGGGTCTGAATGTGATCCTGTCGCCCGATCAGCATGCGGTCGTGATGCTGTTGGCCCAGTGCATCGATGCCAGCAACCCTCAGACGCGATGCGAAGCGATCAAGCTGCTGTCCGGTCTGTCGTTTGTCAAGGAGCGCAACGGATACGAGAAGGTGCTCCGTGCGGTCACCAACGTCAGCTCGATGCTCAAACCCGGCTCGGAACGGTTTCGACCGATCGTGGAGGGTTTGTTTCTCGACAACGATCGTAACTACGAGCTAGCGTGCAGCACGCTTATCTTCATCAACTGCATCATCAACACACCGACGGACATCAACTACCGGTTGCATCTGCGTTGCGAAATGATGCGGGCGGGGTTGTACGAACGCATCGACCAGCTGTCCGAGCTGGTGGCAAAAAGTGGGAACGAGAATCTGGTGAACCATTTTAGGATCTTCAACGTCTACCGGGAGGACGATTTCGAGGAGTTTAGTAATCGGTTCGATAACGTGCGGCTCGAGCTGGACGATATGAACGATTGCTTCGAGCTGTTGAAGAATCTGGTCGCGGACACGAGCTGCGAACCGTACTTTCTGTCGATCCTACAGCATTTGCTATTCATCCGCGACGATCACCAGTACCGGCCGGCTTACTTCAAGCTGATCGAGGAATGTGTGTCGCAGATTGTGCTCCACAAGAGCGGATACGATCCGAACTTCGCGTGCCGTGACTTCCACATCGACACCAGCACCCTGCTGGACGACATGGCGGAAAAGACGAAGCAGATGGAGAGCAAAAAGTCGGAAGACCTCGAGAAGCGCATGACGGAGCTGCAGACGGCGCGCCAGGAAGCGGAAGCGCGGGCGGCCGCGCTCGAGGATCGCCTTAAGGAGATCGAAGCGACCGGCGTGATCGTGTCGCCGAAGGGTAAAAGCAAACTACCTCAAATTAACATTCCACCCCCACCGCCCGGTCTGTTGCCGGGGGGAAGTGGAGCAGCAGCACCGGCACCACCCCCGCCACCCTTCCCGGGAGCGGTCCCGGTGATGATCGGTGGGGGTGGTGCGCCGCCCCCTCCACCACCACCGATGCCGGGCGGCGGTGCCGGTGGACCTCCTCCTCCGCCACCGATGCCCGGTATGGGTGGAGCGCCTCCGCCCCCTCCACCGATGATGATGGGTCCGGGTGGTGTACGACCACCGCCCTTCCCGGGTATGCCACCACCGTTCCCGAATGCCGCACCCAAGCCACTGCCGTACGGATTGAAGCCGAAAAAGAAGTGGGACACGGACGGGCCGATGAAGCGCGCCAACTGGAACGGGCTCGATGCGAAAAATCTCTCCGAAAACTCGTTCTGGGTGAAGGTGCAGGAGGAGAAGCTCGCGGACGGTGACATACTTTCCGGGCTCGCGATGAAGTTCTCCTCCAAGCCGGGCAAACCGATCGACAAGGATGCGGCCGATCGGCCCCAGTCGTCGAAGAAGAACATCGATCTGCGCGTGCTGGATGCGAAGGCGGCCCAGAATCTGTCCATCCTACTGGGTGGCTCGCTGAAGCACCTTTCGTACGAACAGATCCGCACCTGTCTGCTTCGCTGCGACACTTCCGTGCTCAGCCCGAGCGTATTGCAGCAGCTCATCCAGTACCTGCCACCGCCGGACCAGCTGAAGCGCCTGCAGGAGATACGGGCCCGCGGGGAAGATCTGGCCGGTGCGGAACGGTTCGCGGCAACGATCGGTGACATCAAGCGGCTCGGTGCTCGGCTGCAGAGTCTCAGCTTCAAGATCGACCTACCGGACATGGTGGCGGACGTGAAGCCGGACATTGTGGCGGGAACGGCCGCCTGTGAGGAGGTGAAGACGAGCAAGAAGTTCGCCCAAGTGCTCGAGTTGATACTGCTGCTCGGCAACTACATGAACTCCGGCTCGAAGAAGGACCCCGCGTTCGGGTTCGAGATGAGCTTCCTCCCGAAGCTGTCCAACACGAAGGACTACGAGAACAAGCAGACGCTGCTGCACTATCTGGCCGAGGTGATCGAGAGCAAGTTCCCGGAGGCGCTCACCTTCTACGAGGATCTGTCCCACGTCGACAAAGCGTCGCGCGTCAGTCTCGACACGATCCAGAAGACGATGCGCCAGATGAACAACGCACTCAAGAACCTCGAATCCGATCTGAACAACAACAAGGTGCCCCAGTCGGAGGACGATCGGTTCCTCGAGGTGATGGGCCAGTTTGCGGTCGAGTGCCGGGCACAGGTCGAAGTGCTCGGACGCATGCTCACCCAGATGGAGTCGCTCTTTGCCAGCCTCTCCGAGTACTTCTGCTTCGATCCGGCCAAGTACACGATGGAGGAGTTCTTCAGCGACATCAAAACGTTCAAGGACGCGTTCGTGCAGGCGCACACCGACAACCTGCGGTTGCGCGAGGAGGAGCAGAAGAAACAGCGCGCCCAGGAAGCGAAGGAACGTGCGCAACGCGAGCTCGCCGAACGGCAACAGCGTAAGGTGCAGCTGATCAGCATCGATGGGGTGCAGACGCAGGAGGGCGTGATGGACAGTTTGCTCGAGGCACTGCAGACTGGCTCGGCCTTTGGCAATCGAGAACAGCGAAGGCGAAGGGGACCGCGACCGGCCGGTGCAGAGCGGCGAGCGCAATTGAACCGAAGTCGATCACGCACCGGCATTACGGCGAATGCTTTCTCCAGCCGGGAGATGCTTTCGGAACTGCTTGGACCGGCGTAGTAGTAATGGGCAGGAGGAGGGAAGTTTGGGCGACGGCGTGGCGTGATGTATTTTTGTCGTGGCGAGGAAGAATATCGTGTACCTTATACCCATTTTTTTTTTGAGATTGAGATATTGTATTAAGAAGGGCCATTTATTTCTTTATCCAGAATTTCCAATTTTTTTTACAAAATATCCTAAAAATATCCTAACAAGTCAGTATTTCACTTTTTTAATATGGAACAGCAAAACGCAACATAAAATGATTGAGAGAAGAAGTGTTTTTTTTTACTTCTCACTCTCACTGAACGATCTTAATGTAAGTTGGTATATGATAGAAACGAAACGATTGTAATGTTTCGTATGCATGAAGCTTATGAAGCATTTTAAGCGACCGACTACAGTCCTGCAGTCGTCCACCAAGAAAGCGCCATCGAGTGGAACACAGCTAACCGGGCGAGGAAAACAAAACGAAATGCCAAATTCGATGAAGAATTGTTAAAAAAAAACACTTGAAAGACTACACAAGCGCCTTAAATGAGAAAAATAACAAAGTGATAATGAACGAACGAACGACAAGCACCTAAATAACGCACACGTGACCTAAAAACGCGACCTAAAAAACGCGATCCACCAAACGATCCCTATGCTACAAGCCATGCACAACACCACAATTTTGCACAACGACGCCCCATACGCCTGTTCCCTTTCCTTCCTCCCGTCAATCCACCCTCGTAAGGAATACTAGAATGGCAGAATACAAGAACAACGTCTCAATGAAGCGCAAATCATGTAATAAAGACATAACACAAACGACGACGGTAAGCCGCGTAGCTTTTCCCACGCGCGCGCACCCGCACACACATGAATGAGATTTATAAAATCAATTTCCGTTAGAGGAAGAGGAGTTGCGTTGCGCAGTAAAAGAAAGTAGTTGGCAAAATAATAGTTTTGCTGCATATTAGAATCAAGAACAACAACAAAAATCGCATATTTTGTTAGGAAAATGTTAAACCGCCTATTGAACACACACTACGTATCAAAGGGTAAAGGGCATCTAAACACCACCTAGAAACAAACGACGCCCCTACGAGGAGAGTGCAAACCCTCGTGCGCCGTACGGTGTGTTTACCTCACCGTCTTTTTTATGATTATTAGGTCTTTAGTAGATAGATTTTTTTTTTGTTGCTATACAAAACTGCAGGATATTTGCTATCGTTTTACAGTAGCCAGTAAGGTTTCGCCACGTTGTACAGACAGTACATTTGTTAAGAAAAACAATAAACGTTCCCACAATTTCTTATAAGAAGTCTTCACTATCTTGCCATATATCTCTTGTCAACGTTTGCCATTTGAATAAGCTTTTGTTACGTGTTGAAAATTCGAAGTCTACCGTAAGTATACCAGAGTTTGTTGCAATTCAACGAACGAATTCAATTCTTTATTTAATTTGCCTCCTTGAAGCTAGAAAACGTATAAACAATATTGCCACATGCTTCAACGGATAGCATCGTTTAAAAAACGAAATGCATGGCTGCGTACATTGAGGCTGCATACTGTTGCCTTTTTCAATCAAAGCACACAAGAATGTATGTTGTTGGTTTTCCGGTAATTAGGAGCATATTTTAAATTCCAATGACTGATCTATGTATGTCAATTATATTCAGTTTATTTTATAGTTACTCAATACATAAATTAAATTATTCCATATTTCTCCAAATTTCCCATAACCTTAGAGTTGGATTGAGTGTTTTGTGTATTACAAAGTAACTAAAACATTCGGTAACAATATTCGTAACAACAATAGAAGCAAAAATGTCTTTTTCTGTCGATCAATTGACACCGTCTAAATTTCATCGCCTATTTAGATTTCTCCACTAAATTCTAGTTTCTAAGCTTATCGCCACAGTCTGCCTTCTTCGCTATATGATCCATTTATAGTGATGCCATCCCTGTCTTTCCTGTCGTTATTCCCCTTCATTGTAGAATACGCTTTTAATTGGTTTAATGAGAACTTCAAAACATTATGCAAAAAGTAAACAAAACATAACATGTTTGTTAAGATGTTAAGGAAATGCCGTACGCAACGTATAACTAACTGCTAACTATACTAAGGATACTATAACTAACTATAATTAACATACAAGAATATGGAACTAACACATAAATTATTAGTCTAAACGAAATGAATTCAATCTTGGAAGAATTCGTCTTGCAAATGATTATTAACTACGTTGATACGATACGAAGAAAAAAAACTACTCGATACAAATAGTCAATCGAACTCACTGTCCCTTACTTCAGAGGCAAGCTTCAGAGCAACCTTCTCAATGCACTGTTCTTCGTTGCAGTATACTTCAACCACGTTGGCATGTTTCAGGAGAATCAAATTTTTCATCAGTCTAGCGCCTCCTAATCTTGTGTTGATATTGAGTAGTTTCAGCAATCGCTCGATCAAAACTAGTCCGCCGTCGGTGCCTCTACGCCTGTGAGGAGCAAGCAGCTCCGATTGCACAGCGAACACTATATCTAGCAGCTGCATTGGAGTTATGTCGCGTGTATTTTGGTATATATAAAATTGTGAAGTGAAATTAAGCTAAGTAAACGGAGTTATACGAAAAACTCACTTACCATAGTGTCCGGAGGAGTAATCTCTACAGCTGTTTCTACCATTTTCTCGGAAATGGTCTCGAGTGCTTTAGCCTGATTGTAGAGAACCGTGCTAATATCTCCAAAGGACTCGTTATCGTTTTGAACCTAAAATTATACATTAAAAAAAGTACGTTGTAGCAACGTATTAGCAGTTATAATACCCATTTCTATGCTTTTACTTAACTGTAATTGTTTGCTTCTTATGATTTAGACGAGTGTGTCTAGGCTGATCGGCTAATTCTTTGCGAGTAGACGGTTGCACCACGGGGACTTCGCGTTCGGTTTGTTGTTGTTCGTTGTCGGCTGCAGGTGTTTGCTTCGCTGTAGACTAAGATAACAAAAAGTACCGCAAAACATGTTAAGTGTATCGTTTTGGCTCCTTTTTCATGTATCCTCGACTTCACTTTCACTGACCTCCTTGTCGATTGATGTAGGTAACTTGTAAGGATTGGACACTTCGCTGAAGTTCTTGTCGAACGATGGTAGCTGATCCAACTGATTCGTAAGCGAGCTCATCGCGAGATCCGGTATCGTGAGTGCACTTTGATGATTTATGTCACACGACCGCTCCTTGGTTGGCTCAGTTTGAGCTATGCGACTGTTCGATTGTTCGCATTGCGGAATAGTGAACTTTTCGTCCATTGTCTGCTGATAACCTGAGTCTTTGGGTTCAGGCACTGCCTCCCGCATGATCGGTACCTCAACCAACGGCTGCGCACGTTCGCGCTGCTGCGAAAGCATCATCTGCACTTCCTGTATCATCTGGTTCCAACTGTCGTGGTGCGGTAAGCTGAAGATGTCAAACGATTGTCGTGTCCTAGGCAATCTGAAGCTAGAATCCAAAGGTACTAGACGTTCCGTAAAGCCCACCTGGCGATGTTGTCTCGCAAGCGGAGGAGGTGGTTCAGTACCTTCAGCTGAAGAACTACTTTCTACCACATGAACGGGCACAGAAGCAGTGGGTGCATTATTGAACCCTAGCGTTCCCTCCACCGGAGCATCAGGCATTCCTGATTCCGGTACAGCATCCGTCACGGGGTCTGGCGCATCCAACATAGGTAATTCCGGCAGCATCACTTCAGACAATTGACCCTCCGCTTCGAGCGCACCTTTAACGAACGGTGTACTAGTCCACAGTGGCCGCCTGAAGATGGGCGTACCGATATCTTTCACATTTATCTCCTGGAAGTTATCAGCAATCGGTTTCATTGAGGGAAACTGGGACATTAACATTTCCTGCGTCATCGTCTGTCGACCCGTCATCGGTGGTAACTCCACGCCGGTGCAAAGTTCCAAAAAGTCACGTGCCCCATCCCTGTCCTTACTACCGAAATGTTCATCCTCGGTGATGGCGATGATGGCGCATGGCATTGCAATAGCTGTGGATTCTATGTTTTCACGTATCTGATATGGATCCGCTTTGGCACCATCATTGCCTTCAGCCGATCGAATCGGTTGACAGGCTCCTTCCGCCGGAATATTTTGCTCACTATTACTAACAGCTAGGGATGGCGGAACGGTTATGGTCGTTGCATTATTGTTCGCCCCTGATACTACCACTGGCCGGATGATACGAGGTTCTGGTGGGTTTACCCTATCTTTACGGTAAACTTTCGCCACACTCTGGTCGTATAACTCTACATGAACGGATATACAATGAATGACCGATTTTAAATAAAATTAATAACAAAGAAATACTTTAAAACTAAATAGTACACCTACTTTCCTGCCGGGTATAAAATTCCGTAGTCTGTAGTTTTTCTCCCTCGCAGATGCGTTCCAGCACCAAGGGATTCTTTTCCACGGTGAGTAAATCATGTAGTTGGCAATCTCTGTATAAATTACATAAACAAATCTACCTAAGTGTAACAGTGTCATACGTACACAAATAATATTTAATACGCACCTCACCAACCGATACTCTGAGTTCGTCAGCACATCAGCTTTTTTAAAACGCTCAAAGCTTGGTAAATATTTCTTCACAATTATCTTCCGTAGTGGATCCATGGCGTCTGCAAACGAATTTCGCGGAATGTTTCTTTTATGGATTGACGTTGTTGTCAACCAACGGTTTCTTTTGGCATCACTGCTGTCAAACGACAACTGCACCGTGGAAAGTTGCGTTTGTATATTTGGTCACGTAATAAATTTGTATTTATTTTATTTGTTATTTATCCTGTATTATTAACAACATAATAGAGGAAATAATTAAGAAAAATATTCATTGGTAGCAATTCATTAGGACTGTCTTTCTATATAATTTTCAAAATGTATCAAGCTGTCACTTCGATGACCAATTAACGTCATTGCACTTCAAAACAATTTTTATTTAAATAACAAACAAAACAACGTGCTTTCGGTGCGGTCGGTGCGGTCAGAGTTTATTTCACTTGCTATTAGCAACAGTTATACATTTATTATGCCAAAATTAGCGGAAGTAAGACTGTGATTAAAAGAGGTTACTGTGATGCGCAACATATTGACGGAGTTTTCGTTCTCATTACAGTTATCAGGTGACGAAAATTCGGGTGAGAGTTCGCGCACGTTTGTGTTCGAAGACGAAGGACATACGCTGGGAAATGCGCTCAAAAGCATTATCTGCAAATAGTAAGTTGAAATTATCCACATGCTTATGATGCCGAACCGACAGCGATCATTATCTGCTTGCAGCCCAGACGTGAACTTCTGCGGCTACACCGTACCACATCCGGCCGAGAATAAAATGCACTTTCGCATACAAGCCGCCCGTACTGTGCGAGCCATCGATGTCTTACGCCGCGGACTGGAAGATCTGGAACGCGTGTGTGATCATACGATAGACACATTCGAAGCCGCCATAGCATTACACCAAGGAGCGTGATTTACACAAATAGCTGTACGCTTGAGTAACATTCACGGACTTATATTTAAACAATTGTATAAAAGGGAAGTAAGAATTAAGTAAAACGTGGTTTCTTTCAGATGCAATTGCACATAAATCGTTTAATAAATGCTGTATCATACCACGAAATCGTTTATTCACGAGAAATTCGAATCAATAGTTCGGGAGCGGGAAGGATCATGCATTTTAGTTGTAAGAACGATATTCATATTTTTTTTAACTCTACTTTCAACAGCAACATGCAACCACAACCATGTAGGTGGTTTTGACAGCGTCGCTGTATGTACATATCATCCAAATTTCATCGGACGAAATAATAAACGAGGCTATAAATACAAAGAAAAAAACACACACACGCAGGCTCGCTTTGTGAAATTTAAACTGTACTCATTGGTATTCAAATGAATAAGGGTGCTATAATTCCCGAGCGTGATAAGATCCGATCACGGTCGCAGAAAAGAAAAAGAAATTATTGAAACTCATTCATGGATAGAAAATATAATTCACTCCACAAACGCCGATGTTTTTGCACCAAAAAAACAAACCTCCATTAAAGATTTTATATACCCAGAAAACATGAAAACAAATTTGCTTCTACGTTGCTTCAAGGATATTATCATCCAGTGCCACACAAGCTCGTTTTGCAATTCGTCTGGAATAAACGGAAATGGAGAGCAAAGAAACGAGACGGCAGGAATATATAGAGGTAGCGAATCTACTCACAATCCTAGAAGGGATGAGGATGCGGTGCTTTCTCATTCTCAATGCCTGAACTTCACAACTTCAATCCAATCATTCCCATGTCCCACAGTGTTGACTTACACGCTGGAAAAGCCGCTGCTGCTAACACGTTGAACGGGGCCTTTTTATCGATGACATGTGATTGGTTATCGTTGGTTGTTACGGTTGCTGAGAAATCGTGAACAGGATTGATTTTTCGGCTCTAATCAAAGAAGGCGACGAATGCAATTGTACCGAGGGCAGAGAGTAGACAGGAACATAAACATATGAAGGAAACAAAAATTATGTGTTTAACATACGTTTAAAATTGTTATAGGTGCGAAAAGTTACAGGTTATATGTAAAGGATAAATGGGAAAAGAGGACAATGGAGGACGCTGCTTAATTCCAAATCATTAGTTTTTTTACGATGCTTCTGCTCCAGTTCTGCTGCGATGGCTTGTGCGTGTATTTCTTCTCGGCGCCAATATCCGCTTCCTTTCGCTTCGCTGTTAGTCACATATTTATCGGCATCTTGGGAATCGAATGGATGTCGTTGTCCTCGTAATTTCTAACTGATTAGTTAGGGGGAGTTCCATGTTAAGAGAGAAATTGCACTACGACGAAACAATCCGTTCATTTGTTATTTGGACAGGGTGTAAAACAGGTACTAGAGCTGTGTAAAATTGGACCGTCGTTGTCAAGCACCTAGAATAGCTTACTTAACCACATATCGTGTGTGGTTAAAAAAAAAGTTCCGATATTATCCGGAACACGTATCAATAAGGATAGTGGAGCAGGAAATCTACAATTCCACACATCCGTACACCCTGCTTCCATTGCCATTCTTAGTTGCCACAAAATCAATCACTGTCTCGCACGATTTAATACTTCCTTTTTCCCCCGCTGTTGCGGCCGCCTCCGCCACTACCGAAGCTACCGCGACGGAAGTTGCTTCCACCGCCACCGGGACGACGGCCACCACCAACACCACCGCTGCCATTGCGATGCAACTTGCCAGAGTATTTGCCCGATGGCGGGGTATACATTTTCTGCGAGCCGGTAGAATTGCCATGTTTGCCTTGCTTTGGGCCTTTAGAGTCGCCCGCGGATTTACCATTCCCGTCGAACGTGATCGGTGCGTGCCGTTTGTTGCCAGCCTTGGTATTGGATTCGCTTTGTTTCTGTTGTTGCTGATGCTACCAAATGCCAATATATTTAAATAATGTTGCATATTAATTTACTTGCTGTATCGTGGTAATAAAGAACCTTACCGTTGGTTTTTTCCCCTTGGGCACCACCCAAGACAGTTGGACAACCGACTTGAAACTTGGCGGCGAATGGAACAAATCGCGGATTAGCGTGCTGATGTTGGACGTGGTTTTAAGGGCCGTCACTTTGATCTGGTTTTCTTCCGATTTCATTTCTTCGGCCGTTTTGCCCTTGACGGCTTCCTGCAGCTTCTTGATGTACCTGGGAAAAATTGAACGAAGTTTGTATTAACACGTAATTATGAGTTTTAAGAGAAATTCGGCGAAGGATGTTCGTTGTTGTGCTACATTCAAGATGAAATTTTACCACCTTCAAAAATTTGAAGGAGATAATAATGCGCTCAAATATAGAGATATAAGAGAATATAATATAAATTTAGCTGGCAAATATATATTAGTAGATAACAGACGAAAAATATGAAACTGCTAGAATTCAGATATTCAGAAACTAATGTTGATAATTGACTTGCTTTGTTTTGAGATCTCAATACCAAAGCAACATTGAAGGCAAATCATGATAACTAAATCAAGAAATGTTTGTTTTAAAATGAAATTCGACGAGGTAAACGGCTCTCTTCATAATGTTTAAATATTATTTACATTATGTAATTAGCATGCCACTTTGAAGGAAATATTTTTTCGTTTATATAATAAGTTCTTCGGAGAAATTTCGTAATTCCCTTCTATCTTCCATAACGAATTTCACTTATCCAAAAAAAACCAAAAAAAAAATAGAAACTAAAATCTTTATATCAACCGTAAACATGATGAATCTGTTTTTCTGATTTGTGATCCACGTAAATACGACATCGACAAAGTAATAATTGCGTACAAAGCAATTTCAGGAATGGAGTCAATCGATCAATGTTTAGTTGATTAGATGTTGTGTTAAATATTACTACGAAGATATTTCTTACTATACGTGTAATATTTCCAGCAACAAGTTGTGATTGAAATGCAATCCCAATACTTACCCTTGCGTACCGCGCGCTAAGTACTGCAGACGGGACCGGAAATCCTTCAGCTTCGCAGGGTTCTCTGGGAATGTGAGGATATCGGTGGCCTGTTTTCCGATTGTGTGCAGCGCATACAACAGACATTCGGCATGTGAAAACTGGAACGAGGGCGTCTCGTTCAAATCGGCATCGACTGGTGGCAGTGGCATATACTCCTGTGAAAGGTAAAACAAATCCAAAAGGGCAATCGATATTAATTACCTATTCCAGTTCGATCGCAGTACACCAACGACAATAAATTACCAGCAAAATCTCATAAATAGCTTCCACTTTCTCGGCAGCCTTCTCCAGTGTACCACAGAACGCGGACATCTCCGCAAACACTTTCAGCAGACGCAACTGGGTCTGATGCTGCTCATCCGCAGCACCAATCAGGCTCCATACACTCGGGCGCAGAAATTTCTCGCACATAAACTTCACAAACTGCGTCGATTCCACCTGAGACTGTACGAATGGTTATACTATTACTAAGCCAAGCAAGACATCAACACACATCCAAACGCTTACCGAAAAGTACGGCATGGCTTCGGTGGAACACTGAATAAAACGTTCAACTGATTCGTCTTCCGATGCGAGCGAACCGGGATCACTTTCCAGATCTGCCTGTTCCGCCGCAAGCGTTACAAGCTCCACATGACCGGGAAGCGTTTTGCTGAGCTTCGTTTGGTTCAGGATGGACATGCACAAATGAAACTCGTCTGAGCTTACGTCCTATTAGTGGTATTGGAAGAAATGCGTAACTAAACACCGGTTTATGTGATAAGATTAACCCAAACTGAAACTCAACTCACCAGGGTAATCTTTTTCACCTCAGCAATGATAAAATCCTCTACCACTTTCGTTAGAATTTCGGGTTCTAGCTTCATGATTTTGTTGTTGATAAACTGGAAGCTACGGTACCGGGTAGTCTCGTCACCGCCCACGATCTGACTGAATATTCCGGTGAGCGTTCCAACAGCATCGAACTGAAAAATACCATAAATTTTTACATAGGTTAAAATGGCCTCTACGTGCTGGAACTAAAATATGCTCACCTTTGCCAACGTTAGTAGCGACTGATGCACTTGCAGCAGCTCCACACTGTCTTCGGTGATGAGAAGTTGAGCCAAAATGTCTGCAATTCTTGGTGTGTGTTCGGTGGAGTCACGACACAGCTGCGGTAAATCCTTAATAGCCTGTCGTCTTATCTGCCGGTGCAAAGGAATTTTACATTTTAATCGGGTCTAATACCTTAAATTTCATTTTCCGGTTTTCCGTTCCGCTACCTGCGTGTCCTCATCCTCACAGAGATCCAACTGACACTCGATCGCTAGCTCCGCGAGGTCGGAAAAGTGTTTGAAGAATTTACCAATAAACTGAGAAGCAAGACGTTTTTCCTTTGCTGATCCTTTCACGGCGTCCAGAATCTCCTTATATTCGGCTTCGTGCTATCGATATAAATATTAGCAAAACATAAGAAAACATAAACAACCATCGTAGCTGTGAGCAGGCATTGGAAAAGAAAATCCGGGGTTGCTAGCCGCCAACACAAACCTCGCCGATTTTTTCCTTGGCGTCACTGAGAATTTCATAGTTTTTATACAGTTTTTCTATTCGATCACCGGTGTTGTCCATCGTTGCTATGTTTGTATCGTACAATTATCTTTTTCACGAGAGTAAAACGTAATTTTTAACTGAGAATTACAGTAAAAACAGGATGAAAATGTCTGCCGCTTGTACGCGTTTCTTCTTTTTTCTTTTTTTTCCTTCAACCGTTTGACAAACTGTGCCGCTGACTGTATGGCCCACAATGCACAGTGGTAATGTTGCGATTATTGAACTGTCATATACAAGGCACTTCAGGCTATCTTGCAGTGGGGTTGAAATTACTGGAAAATAGTTTCAAACATAATTGAAAATCATGTGTAAAACAATAGATACTTTACTATAGTCATTTATTTTAATTAACCACTGTTGAAAATACTATCGCTTTAAAATATTTCAAAATTTTTTGATTGAAAATTGTAACGGAAACGGTGTGGTGGGAAAGTAATGAATGGTAAGATTATCAGTTGAATAAGTTTAAACTATATTTTTCGTATCCGTTTGCTTTTAGTCTTAACAACTGAAATACGATTTTTGTGTGGTTGTTTAATAGATTGATTTAGGTAACATTTGTCACGCAATTTGTTTTACTACTTCGATACGCGCTCTTGGCTTTCTTACGATACGAGAATTTAAATAAAATGTGAGGGTTGTAGGTGGTGCTGAAGCGGTACCGATGCCGATCTATAACATGATCTCAATCGGATCGTCTACCAGCTGAGAGAGAGAGGAAGAGAGAGAGAGATAGATAGAGAGAGAGAGAGAGAGAGAGAGAAAGAAAGAGAGAGTGAGATAAAAACAAAGATATAAAGAGAAAGATAGAGTAAGAGAGAGAGACGATGGGGTTTATAGTATAGTGCCAATATTAATAATTCAATTTGGATTGAATTGATAAATATACGAAATTAAATTGTACAAAATATATACGATTCGTTTGTTCGTTTCGAATTTTTTGCTTTTCAAGCATAAAACATAACACTAGCTTCGAAAGAATGAAAAACATTTAGTGATGCATTAAATGTCTTGTAATACTAGTTGGATCATGCAAAGCGTACACAAAAACATTCAAATTAATGAGAGCAGATTTACATGTAATATTGTTTAGTTTTTTTTGTGCTTTGGAATCTTTTTGATACAATGATATTGTCGTTAGGTAATATTTAGAGAAACAGTATTCTGCAAAATGCTAAACTTACTCTTGTTTAATGCTCTTCTAATTTAATTTGACCTAGGTTTTGTTTTGCTGCATGTTTATTATCTATATATTCATCCATTTTTTTGTATTGCCAGCTACAAACATTGCCATATCTGTTCCTAGTAGGTCATACTAAGGCTTGCATTGATGCCTGATGCCTAACCTTTGTTTATTCACCCATTTGTATGCCAAGGGCTCTGGGTTTTATTTACGAAGAAAGCATTAAAAAGTGTGCAGTTCAGTTCTGCGCGCCTATCAAGAACGTGTCGGTTTTTGGGTTACTGCAAACACAAGTCCAACTGTTTGAACTGTTTCTGGGGTGCGCAAGTACGTTCGTTTGCCCCCAATCGGCAACAACGCCTAGTGTGGCGGTCGTTGGTAGACCTGTGTAAAAGGATCATAAATTTCTTCAACTGGCTTAAACTGACAATCTTAAATCAGGGCTTAAAGGTGGTAACTGCAAACGTGGTTCGTTGATTGTTCATCGTCGCGAGAATGAAATGTAACTTGGGTATGAAACGATGCAACAGTTTGCACTGCAATTGAGTGGTGTTTTGATTTTGATAGTTTTATAATCACTTGTCGTTGCTGCGACATTCTTGATGTTGTCTTCAGCGTATTTTATAGTATTTGCTTTCACACGTACGTCATTACGATAGCTTGTCCATTGTACCTCAGCAACGTTCGTTTAAGCAGCTTCGAAGCGATGTGACAAATGATTTTACTCAAATTTTTCAAACGGAGAAAGATTTTTGGTTTGCTTATCGATATCATAATCGAAAAAGTAACTCTGCTTCTTCTTACACTTCATTCGGCATTGTGAAGCGACACACGTCCAAAAAATGACGTGTAAAAATCAAATTAATCAACAAATACGCGCAATAACCATCGACGATTATTCTAATGATTATTGTTTTGATGAGCTTGGCAAATGGTCGAAAACCGGTGCTAATAGCGCGATAATATCGTAGTATCTTCCACTCGCCGCACAAGCATAGCCAAACGCACTCCATATTTCTGTTAGACGTAAGGCTCTCCTGCTCTACCCTACCCACTTGCCATCCATCCATTCCTACCCCTAAACACCAGTCTATTTTCCCGTATGCTCAATGGACGGACAGTAAATTAATATAGGTATAAAAATAAAGGCATAAAATATCCGTCCACTTTTTATGGACGTCCAAGAAGGCAGCTAAATATATAGTAGTGGTGCGCTGGGGAAAACTTCAACCAACTAAGTACTACTACTGCCTGCTACCACTAGCGATAAGCGAAGGGAACGAAAACTACCATCACCATGGTAATGGCGGGAGAAAAAGGATAGATGAAGGAAAGTTAAGTGCGGTTCGATGGGGAGTGGAGCTTTCACATAAAAAAGCGTGCGACTCTGTTTTCTTTTTCCCATCAAAAAAATGTGGAAAAGGAAAGTTGTGCAAAACTTTTTCTCTCATTTGCGATGAAATTCTTAAAAATGCAACTATTTGGCGACAAAATGAGATAAAAAGGTAAAATTGTTCAGTTATCTTCCTCCTAGATTAAAAGAGAAAATAATGATCATAGAACTTTGAAGTTTTCGTTTTTATGTTTGAGTACAAGTGCACTAAAAAGTACACGAAACCAGCCGTTTCAATGATAAAAATCTAGTAAACTGAACAAGGAAGATTGGGTGATTGTGATGAACATAGCGTTGCGACAATCAAGATATGAAAAGCGTCAATGAAATAAAGCTATTACGAAGATTTGATATTTACAGCTAAAGACAGATCGATGTACGTAACATTGTTATTATTTTAACTTTTTTAATGATAAAAAGCATTGTAATGGT